>CM076570.1:644668159-644774317 GCA_034641835.2 Pinus albicaulis | reverse complement strand
GCTTTGGCTTCGCAGTTCGAGCTTGACTTTTCACCGATCGCATGCTTGGTTTCAAGTGTGATGGGATCGGTGTGGTTCTTGGACAGCGGTGCATCATTTCATATGACGGGAGATCGAGATTTGTTCTCAGATCTGGAGGACAAAGATCTGGGTGTGCACATCGAGATGGGCGATGATGGTAGATACAGTGCGACTGGTATCGGTACCATATCCTTTCATAGGGAGTCAGGTAAACCCTTCGTGTTGAAGGATGTCATGCATGTACCTAGATTGAAGAAGAACTTGATCTCTGTGGTGATGTTGGAGGATAAGGGGTATGATGTGGTTTTCAGCGAAGGAAAGGCCTTCCTACACAGTAAGACTACCGGAGAGACCCGGAAGATAGGGGTTCGGACCAAGAACCTGTTGCAAGTAGATGGCTGCGCAGCTATGGCATGCAAAGCGGGAGAAGTGGTGAGCTGGGATGATGAGGGTGAACTGTGGCACAGGAGATTGGGCCACCTTCACCATGGAGCTTTGAAGATCCCCCCGGCAGTTTGCATTTACTGGCTTCTATGGGCACTCTTGCACAATCGATCGCGCAAGGGGTGTACCTTAGGGGAGGTATGTGAAAGCCACCTTTCACGAGAAGGATAGTCGCGCCACGATGATCCTTGAGAGAGTTCACACAGATGTGTGTGGTCCTTTCTCAGTTGCTTCGACTGCAAAGCACAAGTATTACGTGATCTTTGTTGATGATTTCTCTCTAAAGTGTTGGATCTTCTTCATGCAGAAGAAGAGCGATACATTCGCGAAGTTCTGTGAGTTTAAGGCACTGGTCGAGAAGGAGTCGAGGAAGAAGGTGATTGCTCTAAGGAGCGACAATGGTGGTGAATTCATCTCGACTGAATTCAAGGAGTTCTGCAGCGCAGAAGGGATTCGAAGAGAGCTCATTGCACCCCATAACCAACAGCAGAACGGGGTGGCTGAGCGGAAGAACAAAATGATCATGGGTGCTACACGGGTGATTTTGCATGATCAGGGCCTACCCCTTCACTTGTGGGCTGAGGCATGCAATACAGCAGTGTATGTGCAGAACCGTTGTCCTCACAAGGTTCTTGGCATGAGTGCACCAGAGGAGGCTTATTCTGGCAAGAGGCGCCTGATATTTCCCATTTGCGGATTTTTGGTTCTCCTGTCTACATGCATGTGATGAAGGATGCGAGAAGGAAGCTGGATCCAATTGCTGAGGTTGGAATATTTGTGGGGTACACTAATACACCTCACAACTATCGGGTGTATTTGTCAGACAGTCGAAAGACTGTTGTGCGACGGGCTATAAAATTTCAGGAGGAGAAAGCCATGCAGTGTTCACTTGAGAGGGAGATACACTTGCATGCAGATGAGGAGCTGTTAGTTCCTAAGGAGGAGCTTTCGGATGTGGATCAGCCACAAGAGGAGGTCCAGGAGGTGGAAGAAACCACCCATGCAACACCAACCATCAGAGGGCACATGCGCACTACAGAAGCTGAGTGACTGGCTCGGGATGCAGAGAAGGTTGTAGGACCACCTATAGCACAGCGCAGATAGAGACAGTCACCGGATCGGTACACTGGATACATGGCTCTTGTGAGTCAATGTGTCGTGATGGAGCAATCCTCTTTTGAGGAAGCTGTGGAGGAACCCGCATGGGTAGATGCCATGATCAAAGAATATGATTCGATCGTTAGAAGCAGTGCATGGGAGATTGTCCCAAGACCAGAGGGGAAATCAGTGGTGGGTTCGCGATGGATCTACAAAGTGAAGCAGGCAGCTGACGGGAGTGTGGAGAAGTACAAGGCGAGATTTGTCGCTCGTGGCTTCTCACAAATTGAGGGGATCGATTATGAGGAGACTTTTGCACCTGTCGCAAGGTACTCTTCCATACGGACGATCCTTGCTCTCTCAGCGCAGATGGGGTGGCACATCCATCAGATGGATGTGAAGACTGCGTTCTTCAATGGAGTTATTGAGGAGGAGGTGTACATAGAGCAGCTCGAAGGTTTCGATATCTTCAGCAGTAATTCACATGTGTGCAGGCTCAAGAGAGCGCTGTATGGGTTGAAACAAGCACCTCGTGCTTGGTACACACGGATAGAAAGTTATTGCACCAGACTTGGATTCTCCAAGAGTGAGGCGGATCCTAACCTATACCAGATTGTGGTGGAGGGTAAGTTGCTGATCATTGTACACTACATGTAGATGATCCGATTTTTTGACGGGTGATGAGCGGTTGATACTTTCATGCAAGGAGGATCTTCGCACGAGAGGTTTGAGATGAAGGACTTGGGCATCCTTCTTCATTATTTCGGGATTGGAGATTTGGCAAATAGCAGTTGAAGGACTCATGAGCCTTCAGTAAGGTATGCTCGAGAGATTCTGGAGAGGTTCAACATGCAAGGCTGCAAGCCTGTTGACACTCCTCTTCCCGGTGGTTGGAGGAAGGAGGATGCTACTTCAGCGGAGGTAGTGTATACCACTGTCTATCGACAGTTGGTGGGGTCGCTTATGTATCTGGTCAATACACGACCCAATATATGCTATGCTGTTAACCAGCTTTTGCAAGCTATGGTTAAGCCTACCAAGCTCTTTTGGAAGGCAGGCAAGCATGTATTGTGTTATATCAGTGGCACATCGGGATATGTTCTATGGTACACATGTGAGGATGGAGCAAAGCTCGCTTCACCGATGCAGACAAGGTGGAGCCCAACCAGATCGGAAGAGCACATCCGAGGAGTTTTCGCATTGGGTCAACAACAGCTTCGGTACAAAGACAGAAGCAGATCCGTGGCACCTCGCCCAGCAGAGGCCGAGTACATGGCAACCTAGCTTTGCTCGCATGCGAGGCTATTTGGTTGAGGAAGATCCGTTGGATTGGTCTGTTGCATTTGGAGCCTACTGTGATTTATTGTGATAACCATAGTTGCATTAAACTCTCAGCTAATCCAGTATTTCATGATAGATCCAAACACATTGACATCAGGTACCATCATATCAGATATTGTGTGCAGCGGAGAATCATGTTACTTTCATATATTCCCATGAAGGATCAGGATGCTGACATCTTGACGAAGGCGCTCACCAAGAGCAAATTTGAATTCCACAGAGGCAGGATAGGGGCTAAAAATAATCCAAATCTTGGTCGAGAGTGTGTGAAAGGTGTTGAAAATGCCAAGATGATGGAGCTTAGTGAAAATGAAGTCGCCTTCACTAAGTGGGCCCGTAGGGCATTTTTGGCGCAAAAGTCTATTTTTTAGACTATGTCTATTTTTAGACATATGGAGCATGGTCTGGGGATTGCAGTATGATTTTTCATGTTGGTAAAAATATATGGACCTCTATTTTTAGACCTATAGGTCGAAGTCTATTTTTAGACTGCCTATCCTAAAAATAGGGAAGTCAAATATTATTTACCCTTAATAATATTTGGACTCTAAACTTCAGTTTACTCTCTTGGAGCACTTCAGTTCGAACTACAGAAGTGGCTCATGCATCTGATAGAGGAATTATGCTATTCCTAGGGGTTTGGTGAACTCATGCATGGTTGACTTCAGTTAGGACTTTAGTGGCAGAAGTTTGGTGGAGTTGATGAGATAGTTGGTGGAGTTGTGTTCGGTTTAACTTAGTTGAACTAGTTGAGATTAGTTTAACTAGATAATCAACTAGTAATGAGTGGAGTGAATTAAATATTATTTAATTCACTAACTAGTAACTCATTATTCAACTCAAGAACACATCAGTTCACTACAGTGCATGGACAGTTCAGTGGAGACCAGTGAAAGAGGTAGATGAAAGGGTTGAGATAGCTATCAGTTGTGACATCAGTTGTGCATGAGATTTGCACCACACTTGGAGGAATTTCCCATGATGATTTCACTGTCAAGACAAGGAGATTTGAACCTTGGATCTCTCATTAGACCAGCCTTGATTGCGCAATAGAGGCAGGCAATTAGTGGATTTGTTTTGAACCTGTGACTTGTTCAAAACCAAGCTAGTTTGTGTGTAACTTCATGAGATAGTACTGAGTACTTGTGAGGAGTATTGTACTGATTTTGTTACATGTTTTCTCCATTATAATATACATAATAGCTGCGGGGTTTTCAGCTATAAGCTTTCCCCATACATACTTTGTTAATGTGTATGATGATTTGATGTGCTATCGCTTGTTTTATTTCCGCATGTGTGATGATCTGAGTGGAAGAGATTATGTGTTGCATATGAATTCGAATTGATATGTGATCAGGATAATCTCGGTGGATAATTATCATTATTCAGCAAATTTCTACAGTTGAGATAAACCTCTCTCAGTTTCTTAAAATTCCATTCTAGTTATTCACAATAAGCTCTGCAACAATACGTGTAAAATATAATTTTGCACAATCTGAAAATTAGGCTATGAAGATGTGCATGTATCTCTCATTATGTAATACCTGTGTAAGACATGAGATAGGTTTTTGTATATTGGCCTTTTAGGAACATAAAACTCCTCCAGTTTTGCAAAATTCATCTTGGATTGGTCACAATATTTTCTACAAAACTATGACTTAAACAAAAAACTTCTAGAAAATGTACCTTCCTACTTCCTCCGTGTTTTACTTTTACTTTTTTACCTTGACTGCTCTGTCACCTTTTCACTTTTACCCTTCACTATGCAATTTTATCTCTCTGATCTCTCTTTGACTTTGATTTAATCCTTTCGTTGTATACAAACTATTTGTTCAATGAAGTTTTTTGAATTAAAATCTGAGAATTGGGAGCAAACAATTTTTTCACCTAGTATTGAAACTGTTGGCCCAATTTCATATTCTAAGAATAATCTACAAAAATCAAACAATTTGTTAATGAAACAGAGGTCTGCAAGGAGGGTTTCTTTGGACAGTGGAGGTTTTATGAGGTTCTTAGTAGAAATTTGGTGAGTTTAGTTCCAATTTACGCTTAAACTAGAGTCGACAGTGTTATTTTTGGGTTAACAGCTCTTTATGTGCAAAAATTCTAACTGAAATGGCGAAAAAATGGTGCAGGCAGGCGGGTTTATTTGTTTTTTATTTAACATTAAAATTAATTTAATGGCGGTCTTGTCAAATAAACGGATGGTTTGGCGTGCAGGAGGGAGAAAACCACTAGTGGTTTTTGCAATAGGCAAAGTTGGTAAGCGGAATTTGTTTGGCGGATGCGATCGAATAGCATTTAGACGTGTGGAGGGCAGAGAAAACACGAAAACAACCTTTTTCGCAAGGGTCGGGGTCGATTAAACATTGTGCATTGAAATTTGTGAAATGAGATCTTAGCCGTCAGATCTGTTAGGTGAAGATCAGATGGTGCGGACTTTATCATGAAGTTGTTGGTCAATAAGGCGTGGGGCATGGGTATTTTTAATGATGAAGGGTATTAACTATGTATTAATTTAATTTTTAATACACAGCTGGGTTATGTTTATTTACAAAGGGTTGCGGGTATAATGTATAGTGGGTCCGACATGTAGAACATGTGCAGAATGAAACTATATGTTATAGTTTAAAATATGGATTGGGGTATTTAATATATGCGGGAATTATATTAATACGGGATAAAGGGTAAATAGGGAGTTAATACATTATATTACTATTAATATGAAATGAATGAGTAGGAATGAAAAAATAGACTAAGTATAGTGTAAAATTTGACTTTTAGATTGAATTTCTTCATTGTAGGTCCAAATATCATCACTTTAACATTTATACTTAGGCTAAAAGCATTACTGTGGGTTTTTTTATTGTTTTTGTATAAAAAGGGAATTAGTCAAAGGGGTTTTACTTTTCCTAGGTAAATTGTGTTTACGAAAAGGGGTTTTATTAGGGTAAAATGAATGATGAAAGGGAAAAAAGGCTTCTTATGAAGGGGAAGGTTTTTTTTTTTTTATGAAGAGGATTCCAATATTTTAGTACCAATCAGTCATAAATTCGTGGGTCTAGTCCCACCAAAAGTCAGAGAAATGCTCTGAGCCTTTATAACTGAAGGTTTGTAGTACTGGAGTTCATTGTGGGGAGGGAAATTAGTAATTTTATAGATAATGTTTATCCATGCATTGTAAAACTCTTTTCTACCTACCCATCATTTATTCTACCATTTTTTCATTTATTTGTATGGGTGGATTTGAGCTTGCAAACCCTAATCCATTTTTCTTTTAAAGCATGAAACTATCTAATTCTAACCTTATTTCATCCAAGGGCTCAGATTAAATTTTTGAGCTCCTTATTATTCTCTATTTTAACTATTGATCTTCCAAGTTTAGATTGTTTGGATAGATCTTTATTCTCTATCTAACAACATGAAATTTAAAGCATGATAGGTCAAGGTTAAATTGTTTGACCCTCATGGATTGTGGCATTTAGGAAAAGCTACACACAATCTTATTTGCAAAAGTAAACTAATAGTAGTGGCATTTAAACTTGCAACACTTTCATGATCCATTTTTGATGGGGTTCATATTTAATATTCTTTTTTGATCTTTGTTTCTTTTTGTCCTTTGATTGTTCTTTTAGGACATACCCTCTTTTCATTTTTAATTTGGGAATACATTTGGAGAAAGCAAAGGTATGTACAATATTACAAGATTTTAACATAGCAAATTCAAAATTATTAATCCTATTATTATAGGACCCTAACAGTTCCAAAAAGTGTTTAAGACTATCATGATCAGTTTTTACCTTGAAGTGTCTTCCCATTAGGTAAGGTCACCATTTCTTTAGTTCATGTAGTATTGCCAACATTTCCTTCTCATAAATAGCTTTTTGCAAATACTTTCCTTTGATTAGACGACTTTCAAAAGAAATGGGTCTTCCTTCTTGCATTAAAACAACACCAATTCCATTTCCTGAGGCATCACATTCCACAATGGAGGTTTTTGTGAAGTCTTGCGTAGCTAAGACTGGTGCTAGCCACATTTCCTCTTTAAGATGTTCAAAGGCCTTAGTTGTTTCAGGAGTCCATGAAAATGCATCTTTATTCAATAATGTTGTTAGAGGTGTTGCTATTCTCCCATAATTCTTAACAAACTTGCGATAATACCTTGTTAATCCGAGAAATCCTGGCAATTGATTTATGGTTGTGGGGACTTTCCATTCCTTAATGGCTTTAATTTTATTAGGGTCTACCTTAACACCCTTGTGAGATACAATATGACCCAAATATTCCACCTCTTGTACTCCAAAGAAAAATTTGGATGTTTTTCAATAAAATTGTTTCTCCTCCAATAGTTTGAGCACCTTGTCAACATGTTGAACATGATCCTTCCAAGACCCGCTGTAGATTAGTATGTCATCAAAAAATACTAGCACAAAATTTCTAAGGAAGGGTTTTAAAATGGAATTTATCAACCCTTGAAATGTAGAAGGTGCATTAGTAAGGCCAAAAGGCATGATCAAAAATTCATAATGACCCTCATAAGTTCGAAATGTTGTATTCGAAATATCTTCAGTCTTCATTCTAATTTGATGATATCCTGAACGAAGATCCAACTTGGTAAAATAAATTCCTCCATTTAATGCATCCAATAATTCATCAATCACAGGAATGGGAAATTTATCTTTAATAGTGAGTTTATTGAGCTCCCTATAATCCGGACACATGCACCATGATCCATCCTTCTTATGCACCAACACTACTGGAGCAGAGAAAGAAATTTGACTAGGTTGAATTATACCAGCCTCTAACATTTATGCAATCATACATCCAATTTCTCTCTTTTGGACATAAGGATATCTGTAAGGCCTGATGTTTGGAGGAACACTTCTTGGAATCAAATGAATAGCATGATCATGATCACGAATAGGTGGGAGTCCTTTGGGAGTTTCAAACACCTTGGAATGATTGTCAAAGACTTTTTGGAGATCTGGAGAAATAGATGATTTTGATGTTGGAACTTCTAGTGAGCATAATTGTGCAATTATGCCTCGTTGTTCTTTCTTCAAAATCTTTCTCATGACATTAGATTTTATTATCTTTCCTGGCTTCCCTACGATACCCCATAATTCGATTTCCTTTCCTTTCGAAAAAATTTCAAGAAAAGTTCTTGAAAATTAAAAGCTATCGTCCCCAAATATTGTAACCATTGTACTCCTAGTACAACATCAGTACCTCCCATTGGAATGGAAAGCATTGGACTATTCAATACATATTCCCCCATGGTTAGCTTGATATTATGGCATTTTCCAGAGAAATTTATAGTTCCTCCATTTGCAACCATCACTTTAAATTCTGGTGCTGGGTATAGGAAACAATTCAATTCCTTTTCCACCTTACAATGAATAAAATTATGGGTACTACCCGAATCAATCAACACTACTACCTTTTTCTTCTTGATATATCCTTCTATCTTGAGAGTTTGAGGAGTGGTAATTCCTGCCAATTCATTACATGATATGGTCGGACTCATTTCTTCTTCTTATAAGGTCAGTTCCTGGTGTATATCCTCTTCTTTTGAAGTTTCTTGTTCATTTTCTTCCTCCTCTTCACAATCTATGTAAAATAATTTCTTCTCAGCACACTTATGACCTTTAGTATATTTTCTATCAAAACTGTAGAAAAACCCTTTTGCTCTTTTTTCTTTCAATTGTTGTGGTGTCAACCTTGTAGGTTGTGGAAGCCTAGGAGTAGCAACACTTCCATATTTATAGATGTGAGTGGTAGGCTTCCTTGTCGCCATAATTTTACATTCAGTTTTTCTTGCCAACCTTAATGCCTTCTCCAATGAATCAAGTTCTCAAATGTGAACTTCATGTTGGATGTTATCCTTTAAAGTCCCTATGAAGACATAAATTATGTGTTCCTTTGGAATATCAGTTACCCTTATATTCAATTTTTGGAAGTCCTCAATGTGCTCCACCACTGAACCCTTTTGTTTGAGATTTATCAATTGGCTAAAAAATGTGTTGCTATTTGGATACTCATAATGTGCTATCATTTCCTTTGTAAAAATTGAACAAGTGACAATTTTTTTTACGGGAGCAAAGCCATCAATACCATACAAATGTATTTTGTTCTAAATGTAAAGTTGCAATGTGTACCTTTTGTGTGTTTTGCACATTATTGAGATCAAAATATTTCTCCATCTGTACTATCCATGTTACGAGATCCTTTCCATCAACTTCCTCATATCCATCTTTGGAATATGGTGGTTCTTAAATCCAACATTAGAGTTTAAGAAATCACTATTAACATTTATTTTGTTCTCATCATGAGTTTCCTCTACTATCTTTTCGCCATTAGGAATCATTTCTTGTATCAACTTTGACAAACCTTCCTTTAAACATTCCATGTCTTCCTTCAAACCTTCCATTTTTTATTCTATAACATTCTTCAAACCATCCATCGTAGCTTCCACGCCTTTCTTCAAAACATCCATCTTAGCTTCCATGCTTTTCTTCAAAACATCCATTTCATTTTTTGTTGCTCTTTACGAGAGTGAAATTTGGTGCACTTACTCTTGTAATTTTGATATGTCATATTGCATTTCTTCATCTTCATGAGCCATAGTAGAGCCTTATGAAGGCTTAATGGGTGTTTTATTCTTTTTAGGGGGCATTTTAGAACCCAATACTGATATCTATTCTACAATATGCCCTTGGAATTAATTCAAATTGATTCTTCAAACAAAACTTATGCAATTTGGAAAAAAAACACACACCTTTTTCTTGCTTTTGAGGAGCTCGATATTCAAATTGAATTATCTCCATAATTTCAGACCTTCAATATCTAAAATTCATCCCTATAGTAGCACTCTAAATCTTCTTTCGAATGCCATAGGTCTAACCTGATTTGGATTCTTCTAGGAAAATTTATGGACAATCTCCCATAATGACCTACTTATGGACTGGTTCAGTAGAGATAAATTGTACGACGTGCCACGTGTCACAGTTTCCTCCTTCGGCTTTGAAATTGATACACAGGAAACTAAATTCAGTTTACTTATGGACACTTTTACATAATTCCAATCTGATGCTCAGAGAGAGAGTTATGATGATTTTCCCACAGTCACCTCTTTGAGATGAAATTCGAGACCCTGAAAAAACCGTAACTTCCACAGATCATATCTATGAAAATATTGTGAACCAAGATCTAAAATTTGTACAGGAAGTTCCTTAGTATTTCTTCTTTCCTCTGCAAAAATTTCAACTTCTGAACCTTCGTAGAAACAAATTTATAGCGCAAGTGACATGATAAAATATTTTAGGTGAAATTCGAGAGCCTAAAAAAACCATAACTTCCACAGATCATATCTCTGAAAATTTTGTGAACCACAATTTGAAATTTTTACATGACGTTCCTCAGGATTCCAACTTCTCTCTGTAAATATTTCATCTTTTGAACCTTATTATAAAAAAATGTATAGCGAAAATTCCACGATGACTTGTTTGGAGTAGCAAAACCCTAGAATCCAAAGCTCTGATACCAAATTCTATGAAACAAGCTCCAAAAATAGAAGAAAATAGAGATCAACACCTTAGAAATTAGCCACTTCGAAGGGGAAACCTCCAATACATTACATAAATGAACAATTCTTGGATGATACAAATGATAAAACCTCTTTCTATATATAGGATTCCATGGGGTCACAATATCATCCTAGCCGACCTAACATTAATAATGTAAGGGCAGAATAATAACAATATTGGGGTTACAGGGGTACAAAAATAACAATGAGTGGGTTACACTAACAACAATAAGGGACTATACTATTAATATAGGGACCTAACACACTCTTGGAAGGTAAGAAAGTTCCAAATTTTCACTTTAAGGATGCATTACTATGCCACCTGGGACACCTTTGTATTCCTTCAAGTGAGTGTGCCAAGATGGTTTGGGAAGCACACTACAGTCAGGTCGCTAGAAATTTCGAGGCTGAGAAAACAATGAAAGTACTGCACAAGTATTTATATTGGCTGAAACTTCGATAGGATTCTAGGAAGTACATCAGATCCTGTACTTCCTGTGCCATTTCCAAACCGACCATCAAGAAGCAAGTTCGTATACTCTGCTACCTACCCCTAGTTGGCCTTGGGAATACATATCCATCGATAACATGTCAGGCGTTCCTTCTATTAAGCATGGAAATGACTTCTTTTTTATCGTCGTCGATAGATTCTCGAAGATGGCCATTATGGCGGCTTGCAAGAAGAATATCACAATAGAAGCCACTGCTATAATTTTCTTTGAACGAGTTTGGTTACACTTTGGGATGCCACAGTATATCATTTCAGATTGGGAAAACGGGTTCCTCAATACATTTTGGTCTAGTCTATGGTCGATTCTAGATACCAAGCTCACCAAGTTCACAACTTTCCATCCCCAAACCAATGGAAAAACAGAGGTTGTCAACAAGATGATCATACATATTCTACGCATGTAAAACTCAAAGCATCCACGCACATGGAATGAGAGTCTGCACTATGTACAACACAACTATAATCAGGCTCTCCACAGCTCAATCGGCCACAACCCCTTTCAGGTGGGCTTAGGATTTCAGCCATTATGTCCCACTAACGTAGCCATGCCATTTGTGGCTACTCAGGAAGATTCGGGTCATGTCCAGTCTGAAGTTGACAAGGCGAACAACTTCATTGAGTGCATTCAACACATCCGCCAACAGGTTCATGACATATTGTGTTATCACTAAGTTGGAACCAGTTGGGCTATTCAATTGAAAACCTAGCACAACTATTTCAAACCACTTTAGATTGGAAGTTAGCCCTTCCAATCAGAGAGGGCTCTCTAAAAGTAAAAATGAAATACTCAAGATAAAAATTATATTGTAGATGCCTCAATAATTTTATGCTTTATGTGATTTTTTAGGTGGAAGAGTGTATGAAGGCTACCATTGGGCATGGAGTCAGCTAAAGGAATTCAATTACTAGCAGATGCATTCATGGAAGCTGAAGCAAATTCACTTAAAAACATAACTTTTATAGAAAAACATAGCATATAAATAAAATTGGAGCATAAAATTATGAATTCCAATTGATCATAGTACCATGAATATGATGAGAATATACAAACTAGAAAGAGAAAGATACATAAGCCAACAATAAATTTCAGGTTTTGAAAAACAATTTTTGTAAATCGCATATTAGATAGATAGAGAAAAATTACAGAATAGAATCCTCATAACATTCATCAACCTTTTAAAACTAAAAAAATCCCTCATTTGTAGAGTGAGGTATCTTTTACAATTTTCTACCACCTAGGCTAGACATCGATACCCTAACCTAGAGACCTAATTCAAGTAGTATTACATCACATTGAGTTTTAATAGAGATATTTTCTGTTTTGATAGAGTTGGTATTCAAAAAATATTCTATGACTATTAATAACTCCAAAAAAAATTTAACAAACTATGCTTTTCATCTTTATAGAACCACACTGACATGCTGAGGTGTTGTCCAGTTGACAAACTAAAGTTAAGCCCTCGTGAACTTGAATTGAGATAGTGAGTTGTATTGATGAACTAGCATCATTTATTGGCTTGATGATTTGTCAACCACATGAAGGTTGATTGTTGAGTTGTCCCCTTGAAAAACTGGCATAATAATATGTATGCTCTTATCCTATGACTTATCCACTTCCTCACTGCACTGACTGCCCAAAATCATCAAAAACTCCTAATGTTGGACAAAAACAGAGTACAGGTACTTTAGTAGCGAACTTTCGTAGCAAGTGAAAAAATCCACCTTTTTCATAATATTTAACCATTCAGACTGTTCTAGGGTCTTCCTTGAGGATAATAGGATACACATATGCCTTGAGCCATCTTTTTTTTGAAATTTCTGCTGACTTTTACCCTCATGGAAATCTATAGCACCTTCATAGAAAATTTTTGTCTTTAATCCTGGGAGTTGCTACGAAAGTGCCTAGTTTCCTGAGATTTTGCACTTTCTTCCTTCTATCACTTCCAAAAAACTTGTAGAAACCTATACATGCCTATGTAATAGCACAAGCCATAATATAGCCCAAAAAATTGTAATCTTACCCTATTTATGCATCATCATCATCATTAACAGTAATGAATTTTAGGCCCCACTTCAAAAGGTCAACTTGTATCATCTGCATTTGTGCTTCTAGTTCTCTGGCTTGATCTTGCAACCTTCTCCTCTCTGCCTACAGCCACTTATTTCCTTTTCATAGATGCTTCATCATCCTATGTAGAAGCAATGTCCTCTTTAGCATCTTTCCTGACCTATCTGCCACTTCATTGTAAAAATACAATTGCTTAGAAATGTCTTTCTTCAATTCCTCAAATAACAATTTTGATTCTCTTACCTAATTTCTGTAATTCTTTAATTGTTCTTGCACAAGCTCTACCTCAGTATTTTCTTGTACATTTTCTTTACCTTTACATCTCTTCACTGATTTTGCCTTTGTTGGAGGCTCCTCTGGAAATTTTTCTTCTGATGGCAGTTTTTTCCTTAGTAACTTTTGAGGCGTCCATGGTTCCTCATGCATCCTTTGCTTTAACTGTTCTGATCTTGTGAATGGTTTTCTAGGTTTTAAGATAAACCCTGAGTCTTCTTGTGCAAAGTCCAATTTCTTGGCTCTTTTTTTTCTTTTGTCTCTGCCTCCTTGACCTCAATAGGTTGTACAATAGGACTTTCTTCAATTTCAATTGCCTCTAGTATGTCTACTAATTTTCCTCTTCCCTCAGTTTGACTTCTTGTAACCCTCTAATGTGTATTTTTATATTTTTTCATTTGACTGCTTGTAGAGGTCTTGTTTGGCATTGCATTCTTTTTCACTTGTTCAACATCCAGCTCCATAGGTTCTTCCATAGGCTACATCTCTACCTCATGGTCAACCATAGGTTCTACTTCAGATTTCTTGTCTTTCTCTGGTGTACTACACTTAGATCTTGGTGTTTTCCTAACATTAAGAACATCAACTTCATAACCACTCAAAAACAAGAATGTAGACCAATATTTGTTCATTTTTTTTAATTCTTCAACTACCATCAACTTGATTAGAGCATGGTGAAAAGTTGAGGTATCATTGGTTTCAGGTTTGGCCTGAACTTTGTTTTCCATTTTTCCCAAGCTCCTAAACAAATAAAAAGGCATGCCCAGGGGTTTCTTACCTATAAATTGTAGCAATAATTTGAAGTGGTGTTGATATACCATATGGAATCTACCCTCACAGGTGAAATTCTTCTTAATCACCATAAAAAACTTAAAAAAAATATTTCTGAAGGCATGTTCTAGGGAAGCCTGAAGTCATATCTATGCCTTTACGCTCTTCTTTCAATAATTCATCACAATTATCCGATTTGAATATCATTACCTTGAACCAGGACTCTCCTGACCTTGGGATCTTAGTGGCTTGTGCAATTGTGTCAGGAGACACAAAAAAACTCAATATTCTTACTTTTGATTGTGTGCCTATTTAATTGATAGAAAAATCCTTTGAAACTTCTCCATGATGTCCCTGCAATTTTTGATAAAATCAGAGGCCTCCCACACTAGCAAATGCTTGTGAGAAGGTGGGGTCTTCTTCAAGCAACAGCATGTCCATGGGCTCATACCTAAAACTATATCCTCCTTTATATTGCTTCTTTTGTGATGGCATGGGTTGAAAATGTCTTGAACAACCCCTCCCTTGACACCTGCAAAACGTTTTAGAGACAACACACAAAGTTGTGACACTAATATAACCTAGCTTGAGACAGCTAGATAGACGACTAGACCTCCAGACTGATACTAATATGATCAAAGAAGCTTACAAGGATGAGAACAAAGCATATTCAAAACAAGAAATCAAAATGAAAGCGTAAAAAGGAAATATGATGTCTGAGTAGCTATGATGCATGCATTTACAAATGATGGAAAATGACCATAGAGTGAAATGATGAGGCAATGTGCTCTGACAATCCTCTGATTGAACCTTTTATGATACTTGGTACCCTTTTTCCCACCGTTAGCATAAAAACCAGAATTCTTAGTGAATCATGTGTTTGGGAGGGTGAATTTGCTATGGAAGTGCCTAGAACTTCTGTAGCAAAACCTAACCTATTTAACTTGAATTTTCTATGGAAGTTTGTAAAAGTGTCAAATTAACCATAATGACCAAATCAACTTAATCACACTGAAATTTTGGATTTTTCTATGAAAAAGACATCTGTAAACATGAATGATGACATTTCAAACTCACTTAAAGACGCTCATACATGCAAAATTTTTGAAAATATCAAATTTAAAAATAAAATAAATATAAAAAACAAAAAATAAAATCTTATCCAACCCTAAGTGACTTACACTAATTAACTCAAGACGAACCTAAAGGTTATCATGGATAACAGTGGCTCCAATGGGGATGATTTGCCCTTGTGGTGCAGCAAAGGACCACCAGCTCCAGTGCCTTATTGAAAACTGAAAATTACAACTTTGATGATGTCCTCTTCAAGTCTTTATGTCTTCACCTCGGGCTCAAACTTGTTGAAAACATCATTCACACCTGCAACTTTGAATTGTTTTCGACCAAACCAAACTAAAATCCAAGCTGAAATTTAATCTATACATGTTGAAAATATGCTTAGAATACTTGAGCTTATTCACACACACACACCTACATACCCTATACTACAGAGAAGCTACTAAATCAAATGACACAAAAATTCCAGTGCAGCTAGTTAAGTAGTTGTTGAAATGAAAGGACTTCTTAACTATGCATCAACAAAATCAAAGCGAGAAAATATAATGGCAACTAACAATGGATATTTTTCTCACAATGAAAACATGATTGAAAACTTAGACTGAAAAAACTCTATATATAATCTGCTACAAGATCAATAAATATATGATATTTTTTATGAATATTTTCCAAATATTGAGCAAAGAAATCCTCGTAGCTGAACACTTCACACTTATTTTCCATGTCATCATATATTTTTATATGTGTGTTGTCAGATCTATTTTTTAAAACAAAACATTTCTCCATCTTGATGTCAAAAGACAATACCTCCTCTGCTTGTTTTGGATGGAAAAAACTTTCAACAAGCTGCATTTGATCTTGAAAATGATAAGACTGAATTTAAGCTTCAACATCTTCAATATCTTTTTCAATCTCATGAGCTAATTCATCTAAAAATATTATTTTATTTTCAGGATTTCACTTATATGAATTTAAATAGAAAGATAATGGTGAAGAAAAGTTCTCACCAACTTCTACATCGAAGCACATATCATTCCATCCTATGAACTCCTGAATGGAAAGAGAGTCTGCCACAAAATCTGTCTTCTCCATCCATGTTTCCAAGAAAATAAGTCAGAAAAGTTGAAAATTATTTAATAGATCTGGCAGGTAACCTTTCCACCCAGCTTTTACACTGTCCTTGAAATGAATCATATAAAATCCTAATGAATGCGTCTTCTTGTTTGAATCTAATGAGCTCAGCAAAGTCACAAAACGTTGATACATGATCTAAAGTCAAGATTAAAGATTCTCCATCAAATTTAGGGCCAATACTTAAAATATATGCATCCCTGGGAAAAATATTTGGAGATCCATAAATTTTTGAAAATTCCACACATGCATACCTTGAAGAAATTTTAGTTACATCTAAGTCTCTCATTTCCCCAATAGTGTTACCATGAAGCTATGAATTCATGAATTCTTAAACAATGGAGTTGCCTATGTAGAAGTACAACCTTCAAATTGTCTGATCTCCTGCTACCTTCAAGAGCTCAGTTCCTTTAACAAGCATCACCTAGGATAATATGATTTCCAAGCTCCTGGTAGACACACCAAAATGTTATCACTAGGCTAGAACCAGTTGGGTTGTTCAACTGACAACCTAGTACAATTATTTCAAACCACTTTGGATTGGAAGTTAGCCCTTCCAATCACAAAGGGCTCTCTCAAAAGAAAAATGAAATACTCAAGATAAAGCTTATATTGCAGATGGCTAAATATTTTTATGGTTTATGTGATTTTGTAGGTGGAAGAGTGTATGAAGGCTAACATTGGGCATGGAGTTAGTTAAAGGAATTAAATTACTAGCAAATGCATTCATGGAAGCTGAAGAAAATTGGCTTAAAAAAATAACTTTTATAGCAAAACATAGCATATGAGTGAAATTGGAGCATAAAATTATGAATTCCAAGTGATCATAATACCATGAATTTGATGACAATATACAAACTAGAAAGAGAAAAATACATAAGGCAGCAATAAATTTTAGGTTTTGAAAAACAACTGTTGTAAACTGTATATTAGCTTGATAGAGAAAATTATAGAATAACCTCCTCATAACATTCATCAACCTTTCCAAACTCAAAAAATTCCTAATTTATAGAGTGGGGTCTCTTTTACAATGGTCTTCCACCTAGGCTAGACTTCGACACCCTGACGTAGAGAACTAATTCAATTAGGATTACATCACATTGAGTTTTAATAGGGATATTTTCTGTTTTGATAGAGTTGGTATTCAAAAAGGATTCTATGACTATTAAAAACGCCAACAAAAACTTAAAAAACTATGCATGTCATATTTATCGAACCAAACTGACATGCTGAGGTGTTGGCTAGTTGAAAAACTGGAGTTAAGCCCTCATGAAATTGAATTTAGATGGTGATTTGTATTGATGATCTAAAATCATTTGTTGGCTTGATGAGTTATCAGCCACATGAAGGTTTATTGTTGATTTTTCCCCTTGACAAGTGGCATAATAATATGTATGCTCTTATCCTATGATTTATCCACTTCCTCACTCCACTAACTGCCCAAAATCATCAAAAACACCTAACTCTGGACAAAAACATAGTATAGGTACTTTAGTAGCGAACTTTCATAGTGAGTGCCAAAATCCAAATTTTACATAATCTTCAATCTTTCTGACTACTCTAGGTCTTCCTCGAGGCTAATGGGATAAATATATTCCTTGAACCATATTTTTTCTAAAATTATTGTTGATGTTTACCCTCATGGAAAGCTATAACACTTTCGTAGCAAATTATTGTCTTTATGCCTAGGAGTTGCTACGAAAGTGCCTAGTTTCCTGAGATTTTGCACTATTCTTTCTATCACCTACAAAACACGTGTATCACCTCCAAAACACCTGTAGAATCCTATACATACCTCTATAATAGCATAAGCCATAATATAGCCCAAAATGTGTAATCTTACCTTGTTTATGGAGCAGCATCATCATTAACAGTAATGAATTTTAGGCCCCTCTTCAAAATTTCAACTTGTATCATATGCATTTGTGCTTCTATGTCTCTGGATTGATATTGCAACCTTCTCCTCTCTTCCTACATCCACCTATTTATTTTTCATAGATGCCTCATCATCCTATGTAGAGGCAATGTCCTCTTTAGCATCTTTCCTAGCCTATCTTCTGCTTCATTGTAAAAATCCAATTGCTTAGAAATGTCTTTCTTCAATTCCTCAAACAAAAATTTTGATTATCTTACCTCATTTCTAATAGCATTTAATTGTTCTTGCAGAAGCTCTACCTCAATATTTTGTTGTACCTGTTCTTTAGCTTTACTTCTCTTCATTGATTTTGCCTTTGTTGGAGGCTCCTCTGGCGGTTTTTCTTCTGATGGCAGTTTTTTCCTTAGTGAATGTTCAGGAATACATGGTTGCTCAGGCATATTTTTCTTTTACTGATGTGATCTTGTGAATGGTTTTCTAGGCTTTAAGATAAACCCTGAGTCTTCTTGTGAAAATTTCAATTTCTTGGATCTTTTGTTTTTCTTTTTATTCTCTTCCTCCTTGATCTCAACAGGCTTTACAATAGGAATTTCTTCAATTTCAATTGCCTTTGGTATGTCTGCTAATTTTCCTCTTCCCTAAGTTTTACTTCTTGTAACCCTCCTATGTGTCCTTATATATGTTTTCATTTGACTTATTTTATAGGTCTTCTTTGGCATTGCATAATTATGCACTTGTTCAACCTCTAGCTCCATAGGTTCTGCCATAGGCTACATCTATGCCTCATGGTCAACCACAGGTTCTGCTTCAGATTTCTTGTCTTTCCCTGGTGTACTAGACTTATATCTTGGTGTTTTCCTAGGAGTAAGAACATCAACTTCATAGCCACTCAAAAACAAGAATTTACACCAATATTTGTTCAATTTTTTTAATTCTTCAACCACCAACAACTTGATTGGATCATGGTGAAAAGTTGAGGTATCACTAGTTTCAGGTTTGGCCTGAACCTTGTCTGCCATTTTTCCCAAGCTCCTAAACAAATAAAAAGGCATATCCATGGGTTTCTTACATGTAAAGTGTAGCAATAATTTGAATTGATATTGATATACCATACGGAATCTACCCTCACAGGTGAAATACTTCTGAATCACCATAAAAAAAATTAGAAAACTATTCCTTAAAGCATGTTCTAGGGATGCTTGAAGTCATATCTATGCCTCTATGCTCTTCTTTCAAGAATTCATAATAATTTTGCAATTTCAATTTCTTTACCTTGAACCAAGACTCTCCTAACCTTGGGATCTTAGTGGCTTGCACAATTGTGTTAGGAGACACAGAAAAATTCAATATGCCTACTTTTGATCATGTGCCTATAAAACTGATAGCAAAGTCCTTTGAAACTTATCCATGATGTCCCTGCAATTTTTGACAAAATCAGAGGCGGCCCACACTATCAAATTCTTGTGATAAAGGTGGGGGTCTTCTTCGAGCAACCTCATTTCCATAGGCTCATACCTAACAATAAATCCTCCTTTATACTGCTTCTTTTGGGATGCCATGGCTTGAAAATGTGTTGAACATTCCCTTCCTTGACATCTGCAAAAATATTTAGAGACAACGCACATAGTTGTGACACTAATAGAACCTAGCCTAGGACAGCTAAAGAGGCTCCTAGACCTCCAGATCAATACTAAGACAATCAAAGAAGCTTACAAGGATGAGAACAAAGTGTATTCAAAACAAGAAATCGAAATGAAAGCATAAAGAGGAAATATGATGACCAAGGAGCTATGATGCATGTGTTTACAACTGATGGAAAATGAACATAGAGTAAAATGATGAGCGATTATGCCCTGACGATCCTCTGACTGAACCTTTTATGACACTTGGTACCCTTTTTCCCACCTATGTTCAGGAGGGTGAATTTGCTACAGAAGTGCCTAGAACTTCCGTAGAAAAACCTGACTTGTTTAAACTAGATTTGCTACAGAAGTTTGTAAAAGTGTCAAATTCACCATAATGACCAAATCAACTTAAGCACACCAAAATTTTGGATTTTTCTATGACAATGACATCTATAAACACTAATGATGACCTTTAAAACTAACTAAAAGACCCTCATACATGCGAAATTTTTTAAAATCTCAAATTAAAAAAAAAAAAAAAAAATCCTATCCAACCCTCAGTGACTTACTCTAGTTAATACAAGACAAACCTAATGGTTATCATGGATAACAGTGGCGCCAATGGGGATGTTGAGCCCCTATGGTGTAGTAAAGAACTAGCAGCTCCAGTTCCTATTACAACTTTAATTATGTCCTCTTCAAGTCTTTATGGCCTTCACCTCGAGCTCAAATTTGTTGAAGAGATCATCCACACCTACAACTTTGAATTGTTTGCAACCAAACCAAACTGAAATCCAAGCATAAAACTCAATTTGTACATGCCGAAAAGATGCTCGGAATACTTGAGCTTATTCACACACACACTTACCTACCTTATACTGCTGAGAAGCTATTGAATCAAATGACACAAAAATTCCAGTGAAGCCAGTCAAGTAGTTGTTGAAATTAAATGACTTCTTAACTATACATCAACAAATTCAAAGCTGGAAAATATAATGGAAAATGACAATGGATATGTTTCTCACAGTGAAAAAATGGTTGAAAACTTGGGCTGAAAATAATCTCTATACAGTCTGCTACAGGAACAATAAATATATGATATTCTTGATGAATATTTTCAAAATATTGAGAAAATAAATCCTCATAGTTAAACACTTCACACTTTTTTTCCATGTCATCGTATATTTTCAGTTGTGTATCATCAGGTCTATTTTTTAAAACAAAACATTTCTCCATCTTGATGTCAAAATATAGTACCTCCTATATTAGGTCCCTATATTACTAGTGTAGTCCTTTATTTTTGTTAGTGTAGCCCCCTTATTTTTATTTTTTTACCCTTGTAGTCCCCATATTATTATCAATGTGCCCCATAAAATCCCACTATTGTTATTTTTTTTCCCTTACATTATTATTGTTAGGTCGGCTAGGATTATATTGTGACCCAATGGACTCCTATATATAGAAAGGAGGTTTTTTCATTTGTATCATCCAAGAATTATTCATTTATGTAATGTAAAGGAGGTTTCCCCCTCAAAAAGGCTGATTTCTAAGGCGTTGATCTATATTTTCTCTATTTTGTGAGATGGTTTCATAAAATTTAGAATCGGAGCTTTGGATTCTAGGGTTTCACTGCTTCAAATAGGTCCTCATGGAATTTTCAATATAACGTTTTTTCTACGAAGGTTCAGAAGCTAAAAAAACCCATTTTCAAAGAAATCCTGAGGAACGTCGTGTAAAAATTTTAGATCTTGGTTTGCCATATTTTCAGAGATATGATCTGTGGAAGTTAGGGTTTTGGCAGGCTCCCAAATTTCATCTCAAAGAAGTGACCTTGGGAAAATCGTCATAACTCTCTCTCTCTTAGCATCAGATTGGAATTATGTAAAAAGTGGCCGAAATTACCCGGAATTTAGTTTCTTGTGTATCAATTTCAGATCTGAAGGAGGAAACAGTGACATGTGGAACATCGTACAAGTTTGCTTTAATGAACCAATCCATAATTAGGTCATTGCGGGAGATTGGGCATAACTTTGTCTTGAAGAATCCAAATCAGGTCAGACCTATGGAATTGGAAATAAGATTAATAGGGCTACTAAAGGACTGAAGATAAAATATTGGGGATCTGAAATTATAGAGATACATCAATTTCCATATCGAGCTCCTCAAAAGAAAGAAAAATGTGTTTATGTTTTTTTCAAATTGCATAAGTCTTGTTTGAAAAATTAGTTTGAAGTGATTCCAAGGGAATATTGGAGCATAGATATCAATATTGGATCCTAAAATCCCCACTAAAATAATTCAACACCCATTAAGCCCTAAGAAGGCTCTACTATGACTCATGAAGAGGAAGAAGTTCAACATGATATATCAAAATTACAAGACCAAGTGCACCAAAATTCTCTCTCGTAAAGAGTAACAAAAAATGAAATGGAAGTTTTGAAGAAAGGTGTGAAAGTTACGATAGATGGTTTGAAGAAAGGCGTGGAAGCTAAGTGGGATGGTTTGAAGAATGGCATGGAAGCTAATATGGATGGCATGGAAGCTAATATGGACGACATGGAAGCTAAAATCAATGAAAAAATGAAAGACAACATGGAAGAAATGAAGAATGATATAAAAGAAGACATGGAATGTTTGAAGGAAGGTTTGACAAAGTTGATACAAGAAATGATTCCTAATGGTGAAACAGTAGTAGAGTAAACTCATGATGAGAATAATATAAATTTTAATCATGATTTCATAATCTCTAATGTTGGGTTTAAGACCAACCATTTTCCAAATATCGATATGAGGAAGTTTGATGGCAAGGATCGTGTAACATGGATACTACAAATGGAGCAATATTTTGATCTCCATAATGTGCAAAACAAACAAAAGGTACGCATTTCAACTTTATATTTAGAACGAAATAAATTTGAATGGTATTGATGGCTTTGCTCTCGTAAAAAAATTGTCACTTGGTCAATTTTTATGGAGGAAATGCCAGAACATTATGAGGATACAAAGAGAAACAACGTCTTTAGCTAATTGATAAATCTCAAACAAAAGGGTTCAATGGTGGAACACATTGAGTACTTCCAAAAATTAAATATAAGGGTAACTGATATTCTAGATGAACACAAGATTGATGTCTTCGTAGGGACTTTAAAGGATAACATCCAACATGAGGTTCACCTTTGGGAACCTGATTCAATGGAGAATGCATTCAGGTTGGCAAGAAAAATTGGAAGTAAAATTATGGTGACAAGGAAGCCTACCACTCACATCTATAAAGATGGAAGTGTTGCTACTCCTAGACTTCCACAACCTACAAGGTTGACACCACAAAAATTGGAAGAAAAAATATTAAATGGATTTTCTAAAGTTGTGATAGAAAATACACTAAAGGTCATACGTGTGTCGATAAGAAATTATTTTACATAGATTGTGAAGAGGAGGAATAAAATCAACAAGAAACTTCAAAATAAGAGGATATACACTGGAACCAACCCTAGAGAAAGGAGAAATGAGTCTGACCATATCATGTAATGCATTGGCAAGAATTACCACTCCTCAAACTCTCAAGATAGAAGGACACATGAAGAAGAAAAATTTAATAGTGTTGATTGATTTGGGTAGTACCCATACTTTTATTCATTGTAAGGTAGCCAAGGAATTGAATTGGTTCCTATACCCAGCACAAGAGTTTCAAGTGATGGTTGCAAATGGAGGAGCTATAAATTGCTCTGGAAAATGCCATAATATCAAGCTAACCATGGAGGAATATGTATTGAATAGTCCAATGTTTTTCAGTCCAATGGGAGGTGTTGATGTTGTACTAGGAGTACAATGGTTACAATCTTTGGGGACTATAGCTTTTATTTTTCAAGAACTTTTCTTGAAAAGAAAATCGAAAGGAAAGGAAGTTGAATTACGGGGTATCGCAAGGAAGCCGAGAAAGATAATAAGCTCTAATGTCATCACAATGCTTCTGAAGAAAGAACAATGAGGCGTAATTTCACAATTATGCTCACTAGAAGTTCCAACATCAAAATCATCTATTTCTCGATATCTCGAAAAATTCTTGAACATTCATTCCAATGTGTTTGAAACTCCAAAAGGAATCCCACCTATTCGTGATCATGCTCATGATATTCATTTGATTCGAGGAAGTGTTCCTCCAAACATCAGGCCTTACAGATATCCTTATGTCCAAAAGAGCGAAATTGAATGTACGATTGCAAAAATGTTAGAGGTTGGTATAATTCAACCTAGTCAAAGTTCTTTCTCTGATCAAATAGTATTGGTGCACAAGAAGGATGGATCATGGCACATGTGTCCGGGTTATAGGGAGCTCAATAAGCTCACTATTAAAGATAAATTTCCCATTATTTTTATTTATGAATTATGGGATGAATTAAATGGAGAAATTTATTTTACCAAGTTGGATCTACGTTCAGGATATCATCAAATTAGAATGAAGACTAAAGATATTCCGAAAACAACATTTTGAACTCATGAGGGTCATTATGAATTTTCGGTCATGCATTTTGGCCTTACCAATGAACCTTCTACATTTCAAGGGTTGATGAATTCCATTTTCAAACCCTTCCTTACAAATTTTGTGTTAGTATTTTTTGATGATATACTAATTTACAGTAGGGCTTGGAAGGATCATATTCAACATGTTGACAGGGTGCAAAAACTATTGGAGGAGAAAGAATTCTATGAAAAAAAATTCAAATTTTTCCTTGGAGTACAAGAGGTGGAATATCTCAGTCATATTGTATCTCAGGAGGGTGTTAAGATGGTCCCTAACAAAATTAAAGCCATTAAGGAATGGAAATTTCCCACAAACATAAAGCAGTTACGAGGATTTCTCGTGTTAACAGGGTACAAGTTTGTTAAGAATTATGGGAGAATAGTAGCACCTCTAACAAAATTATTTAATAAAGATGCATTTTCATGGACTCCTGAAGCAACTAAGGCCTTTGAACATCTTAAATAGGCAATGTGCCTAGCACCGATCTTAGCTACGCCAGACTTCACAAAAACCTTTATTGTGGAATATGATGCCTCAGGAAATGGAATTGGTGTTTTTTTAATGCAAGAAGGAAGACCTGTTTCTTTTGAAAGTCGTCCAGTCAAAGGAAAGTATTTATAGAATTATATTTATGAGAAGGAAATGTTGGAAAAACTACATGCACTAAAGAAATGGCGACCTTACCTAATGGGAAGACACTTCAAGGTAAAAATTGATCATGATATTCTTAAATACTTTTTGGAAAAAATACTATCTTCAAAAGAGCAACAAAAATGGGTCACAAAGATCTTGGGTTATGACTTTAAAATCATCTACAAAAAAAGGGAAGATAAATTTTGTTGCATATGCACTCTCAACAAAGGATTAGGAGGTGGAAGCATTGTTTTGTGCCATTTCTATTATCCAACCAGATTGGATAGCCGAAGGAAGGGATGAATGGAAGAATGACGAAGAAGTGTGGACACTCATTCAAAAGTTGCAGCAAAATCCCAGTACATCTGATAAATTTAGTTGGAAAAATAATTCCTTATGGTACAAATATCGTTTATCTCTTTGTAATAATTCCCAACTAAAACAAAATATTCTTTTGGAATTGCACACCTCTCCCTTAGGAGGACACTCAGGATTTTTAAAAACTTACCACAGGGTGAAGAAAGAATTTTTTTGGGATGGCCTTAAATCTGATATTCAAAAGTTTGTGGCGAAATGTTTGGTTTACCAGCAAAATAAATTTGAGACAATTAAGACCATGGGTCTGCTACAACCTTTATCTATTCCAAGTCAACGTTGGGAGGAGGTTTCAATTGATTTCATCACAAGTTTACCTAAGTATGAAGGAGAGAGTGTCATCATGGTGGTAGTTGATAGACTTACCAAGTATGCACACTTTTGTGCATTATATCATCCATTTAAAGAAATTATAGTTGCTACTAAATTTATGGAAACAATTCAAAATCTACATGGAAATCCAAAGATTATTGTAAGCGACAGAGATCCCATTTTCATTGGAAATTTTTGGACGGAATTATTTTCTTGTTTGGGTACTCAACTAGCTCATAGCTCATCTTATCATCCTCAATCCAATGGGAAAACTGAGATAGTGAACAAATGTTTGGAAGGATATCTTCGTTTTTTTGTATTTGATAAACAAACACAATGGGTCAACTGGTTACCTCTGGCTGAATGGTGGTATAACACTTCCTTCCATATGGCAGCAAAAATGACTCCATTTATGGCACTTTATGGATATCATCCACCATCCATCACATCATATTTAAGAGAAAATTATAAGGTTCAATCAGTGGAAGATCACATCGAGCATCAACAACATGTTCTCCAAATCTTAAAATATAACCTAAATTTGGCACAAAATCGAATGAAACAATAGGTAGATCAACATCACAGCGAGAGAAGTTTTGATGTAGAACTAGACTAGGTATTTTTATGGCTACAACCATACAAACCAATGTCCCTCAAGAAAGCTAAGAAGGATAATAAATTATCGCCAAAGTACTATGGTCCTTACAAGGTGTTGAAAAATATTGGTACTATGGCATACAAATTGGAGCTTCTTGATTCTTCTCCAGTGCACCCAGTTTTCCATGTTTCATGCTTAAAGAAGGTTATAGGTGACAAACTTCCAGTTCATACAATATTTCCATAATGTGATGAGGAAGTAAAAATCATATTGGAACCCTAAGCAGTCACAGAAACAAGAATTCGAAATCAACGAAATCGATCAGTTTCAGAGTATCTCGTCAAGTGGAAGAACTTACCCACTAAAGATTCCACATGGGAGGATGAGAATTTTTTACAGAAGCACCCAGAGCTACTCAAGCTCAAGCATTGAGGAAAACACTTTTTTGGAGAGGGGGAAGTTAGGTCCCTATATTACTAGTGTAGTCCTTTACTTTTGTTAGTGTATCCCCCTTATTGTTGTTGTTGTACCCCTGTAGTCCCCATATTGTTATTATTGTTCCCCATAAAAGCCCACTATTGTTATTGTTGTGCCCTTACATTATTATTTTTAGTTCAGCTAGGATTATATTGTGACCCCATGGACTCCTATATATATATAAAGGAGGTTTTGTCATTTGTATCATCCAAGAATTGTTCATTTATGTAATGTAAAGGAGGTTTCCCCCTCGAAGAGGCTAATTTCTAAGGCATTGATCTATCTTTTCTCTATTTTGTGAGCTGGTTTCATACATCCTCTCCTTTTTTTGGCTAGAAAAAACTTTCAACAAACTACATATGCTCTTGAAAATGATAAGACTAAAGTTTATCTTCAACATCTTCAATATCGTTTTCAAGCTCATGAGCCAATTCATCTAAAACTCTTATCTTATTTTCAGGATTTCCTTTATATGATTTTAAGTAAAAATACAACGATGAAGAAAAGTCCTCACCAACTTCTACATCAGAGCATACATCATTCCATCTCGTGAACTCCTAAATGGAAAGAGAGTCTGCCAAAAACTTTGTCTTCTCCATCCATGTTTCCAAGAAAATAAACCAAAAAGTTGAACATGATTTAATAGATCTAGCAGGTAACCTTTTCCAACCAGCTTTTACACTTTCCTTGAAATGAATCATATAAAATCCTAAAGAATACATCTTCTAGTTTGACTTTAAGGAGCTCAGTAAAGTCACAAAACTTTGGTAGATGCTCTAACATCAAGCTTAAATATTCTCCATCAAATTTAGGGCCAATACTTAAAATATGTGCATCCTTGGGCAAAAGATTTGGAAATCCATAAAGTTTTTAAAATTCCACACATGCATACCTTGAATAAATTGTAGCTTCATCTAATTCTCTCATTTCCCCAGGAGTGTTACCATGAAGCTATGAATTTCTGAATTCTTCAAGAATGGAGTCGCCAAGGTAGAAGT
The DNA here is from genome assembly GCA_034641835.2 of Pinus albicaulis. NCBI lineage: Eukaryota > Viridiplantae > Streptophyta > Pinopsida > Pinales > Pinaceae > Pinus > Pinus albicaulis. The sequence continues at coordinate 644,746,581 of CM076570.1, read as the reverse complement.
ACAACCTTCGACTTGTCTGATCTCCTACTACCTTCAAGAGCTCAATTCCTTTGACAAGAATCACCCAAGATGATATGACTTTCAGGTTCCCAGCAGATGCACCATAATGTTATCACTAAGCTCGAACCAGTTGGGTTGTTCAACTTACAACCTAGCACAACTATTTCAAACCAATTTGGATTGGAAGTTAGCCCTTCCAATCAGAGAGAGATCTCTCAAAGGAAAAATGAAATACTCAAGATAAAACTTATATTGCAGATGGCTAAATATTTTTATGGTTTATGTGATTTTGTAGGTGGAAGAGTGTATGAAGGCTACCACTGGGCATGGATTCTGCTAAAGGAATTCAATTACTAGCAGATGCATTCGTGGAAGCTGAAGAAAATTGGCTTAAAATCATAAATTTTACATCAAAACATAGCATATGAAGGAAATTGGAGCATAAAATTATGAATTCCAAGTGATCATAATACCATGAAGTTGATGAGAATATACAAACTGGAAATATAAAAATACATAAGCCAACAAGAAATTTCAGGTTTTGAAAAACAACTGTTGTAAACTATATATTAGCTTGATAGAGAAAAATTACATAATTTCCTCCTCATAACATTCATCAACCTTTTCAAACTAAGAAAAGCCCTCATTTATAGAGTGAGGTCTCTTTTACAATGGTCTGCCACCTGCGATAGACTTCGACACCCTGACCTAGAGACCTAATTCAAGTAGGATTACATCGCATTGAGTTTTAATAGGGACATTTTCTCTTTTGATAGAGTTTGTAAAAAGGATTCTATGACTATTAATAACTCCAAAAAAAACTTAACAAATTATTCTTGTCATCTTTATCAAACCAAAATGACATGCTGAGGTGTTGGCTAGTTGACAAACTAGATTTTAGCCCTCGTGAACTTGAATTGAGATGGTGAGATGTATTGATGAGCTAGCATCATTTTTTGGCTTGATGAGTTGTCAGCCACATGAAGGTTGATTTTTTATTTTTCCCCTTGAAAAAGTGGCATAATAATAGGTATGCTCTTATCCTATGATTTATCCACTTCCTCACTGCACTGACTACCCAAAATCATCAAAAAATCCTAACGCTGGACAAAAACAGAGTACAGGTACTTTAGTAGCAAACTTTCGTATCAAATTCCAAAATCCACCTTTTACATAATATTTAACCTTTCTAAAAATTCTAGGGTGTTCCTTGAGGCTAATGGGAGGAACATATCCCTTGAGCCATATTCTTTCTGAAATTTTTTTTGATGTTTACCCTCATGGAAAGCTACACCACTTTCGTAGCAAATTTTTGTATTTAAGCCTAGGAGTTGCTAGGAAAGTGCATAGTTTCCTGAGATTTTGCACTTTCTTCCTTCTATCACCTCCAAAACACTTGTATCAACTCCATAACACTTTTAGAAGCCTATACATGCTTGTGTAATAGCATAAGCCATAATATAGCCCAAAAATGTGTAATCTTACCTTGTTTATGGAGCATCACCATCATTAACAGTAATGAATTTTAGGCCCCTCTTCAAAAGTTCGTCTTGTATCATCTACATTTTTGCTTCTAGGTCTCTGGCTTGATCTTGCAACCTTCTCCTCTCTGCCTACAACCATCTATTTATTTTTCATATGTGATTCATCATCCTATGTAGAGGCAATGTCCTCTTTAGCATCTTTCCTGACCTATCTGCCACTTCATTGTAAAAATACAGTTGCTTAGAAATGTATTTCTCCAATTCCTCAATCAACAATTTTGATTCTCTTACCTCATTTATAGCATCCTTTAAATTTTCTTGCAAAAGCTCTACCTCATTCTTTTCTTGTACATTTTCTTTACCTTTACTTCTCTTCACTGATTATGCCTTTCCTGGAGGCTCCTCTAGTAGTTTTTCTTCTCATGGAATCTTTTTCCTTAGTGATTGTTTAGGAATCCATGGCTTCTCAGGCATCTTTTGCTTTGAATATTGTGATGTTGTGAATGGTTTTCTAGGCTATAAGATAAACCTTGAGTCTTCTTGTACAAATTCCAATTTATTGGCTCTTTTGTTTTTCTCTTTAGTCTTTGCCTTCTTGATCTCAACATGTTATACAATAGGAATTTCTTCAATTTCAATTACCTCTAGTAATTCTACTAATTTTCCTCTTCCCTCATTTTGACTTCTTGTAACCCTCCTGTGTTTTCTTGTATATGTTTTCATTTGACTACTTGTAGAGGTCTTCTTTTGCATTGCAGTCTTCTACACTTTTTCAACCTCCAGCTCCATAGGTTCTAACATAGGTTGCATCTCTGCCTCATGGTCAACCACAGGTTCTTCTTCTTATTTCTTGTCTTTCCTTGGTGTATCGGACTTAGATCTTGGTGTTTTCCTATGAGTAAGAACATCAACTTCATAGCCACTGAAAAACCAAAAGAATGTAGAACAAACTCTATTCAATTTTTTTAATTCTTCATCCACCAGAAACTTGATTAGAGCATGGTGAAAAGTTGAGTGATCATTGGTTTCAAGTTTTTATTGAACCTTGTCTGCTATTTTTCCCAAGCTCCTAAACAAATAAAAAGACATATCCAGGGATTGCTTACCTGTAAAGTGTAGAAATAATTTGAAGTGGTATTGATATACCATATGGAATCTACCCTCAGAGGTGAAATACTTCTGAATCACCATCAAAAACTTAGAAAAATATTCCTTAAGACATGTTCTAGGGATGTACGAAGTCATATCTATGCCTTTATGCTCTTCTTTCAATAATTCATCACAATTCTGCAATTTGAATTTCTTTACCTTGAACTAGGACTCTCATAACCTTGGGATCTCATTGGGTTGCGCAATTGTGTCGGGAGACACAAAAATATTCAATATGCCTACTTTCAAGCATGTGCCTATAAAATCGATAGCAAATTCCTTTGAAACTTTTCCATGATGTCCCTGCAATTTTTGACAAAATCGAAGGCAACCCACACTAGAAAATGCTTGTGAGAAGGTGGGGTCTTCTTCGAGCAACCTCATGTCCATGGGCTCATACCTAACAACAGATCCTCCTTTATATTGCTTCTTTTTTGATGCCATGGATTCAAAATGTGTTGAACATCCCCTTCCTTGACACCTGCAAAAAAATTTAGAGACAACACACAGATCTGTGACAGTAATAGAACCTGGCATGAGATAGCTAGAAAGGCTCCTAGACCTCCAGACCGATACTAAGACAATCAAAGCAGCTTACAAGGATGAGAAAAAAGTGTATTCAAAACAAGAAATTTAAATGAAAGCGTAAAAAGGGAATATGATGACCGAGCAGCTATGATGCATGCATTTACAATTGATGGAAAATGACCATAGAGTGCAATGATGATCCAATATGCTCAAACAATCCTCTGACTGAACCTTTTATGGCACTTGGTACCCTTTTTCCCACCGTTAGTAGAAAAACTAGAATTCTAAGCGAATCTTGTGTTCGGGAGGGTGAATTTGCTATGGAAGTGCCTAGAACTTCCGTAGAAAAACCTGACCTATTTAAACTGAATTTGCTACAGAAGTTTGTAAAAGTGTCAAATTCACCATAACGACCAAGTAAACTTAAGCACACCAAAATTTTGGATTTTTATATGACAATAACATCTGTAAACACTAATGATGACCTTTAAAACTCACCAAAAGACCCTCATACCTATGAAATTTTTGAAAATCTCAATTTAAAAAATAAAAATCCTATCTAACCCTAAGTGAATTACTATAATTAACTCAAGACAAGACTAATGGTTATCATGGATAACATATTGGATAGAGCTAATTCTAAGTGCAAGCAGCGACATGATCAACATCGGGCGCCACACAACTTCTAGGTGGGCAACAAAGTTTGGTTACATTTGCAGAAGGAGCAACTCTTTGGACCCTACCACAAGTTACGCCCACTGCAATATGGTCCAGATACCATCACCAAGGTCGTGGGAGAAAATTATTTTGAGATTATCATTCCCCCTTTCCTTGGCCTGCACCCAATGTTCAACGTGGATCAGCTTCAGCTATACTTTATGCCATTACTGGACACATCCTACATTGTAGAACAACTCACCCTGACGTAGTTAAATCCAGACAGCATGGAACAGGCTACAACCAATCAAATCATGGACACACAACTTAAAATCACTTTCCAGCAGAAGATCCAATTGTATCGGGCTATCAAATATGGCCAACTCCTTCACCAGGGAAAGTGGTTCACCAGGGACCAAGTTCAACAGAATTTCCCCACCTCCTATAGGCTCTGAATGTAATGGGTACCATTGCCTCCTAAGGGGGGAGGAATTATCCAAGTCGATATTGGTGGCCACTCACCTATTCCACCTAGTCAATTTCATCAGTTTTCTTATTTACTATTTTTAGCAGTTTTTCGGGCCCTTAACTTCGTGAGCCATTTTGAGGCCCTAAACGATGTTTTTTGGGCATTATTTTTCAGTGATTTGAAACAAATTGTGATAGAATTTGTAGTCCTCAAATATATATTTCCAAAAAATTAGCATACACACCAAATGGAGATAATACGACCAAGTTACGACCCCAGGAAGTTGGCTTGCTAAATAACCCCAACGGGGCCCATAAAATCTTGGTGTTACATCTCCTTAGGTTAGGGTTTTGGTTGTTTATGGTTTTATCTTATTTTTCAATAATAAAAATTCCCTTGAGCCTCATTGTAACACAATTCAAAGGCATGTAGCCACCACATCTCTTCTCAGAGATAAGCTAACATCACTCGAGCTAGTTTGTTTTCCATTCTGTCTATAAGCATTTTTCAGTATTTGATATTAACGGAATGAAGTGTTATTCCTACTGCATCTACACATTGATGTTTATTTCTGTATTTTATTGTGTTCCTGAATTAGTCTGAATCATGCAAGACATGGCGTATTTTTTTCTTAATTTTCAAATTTTCCAAGCATAAATATGCATGCTTATCAATTGATAATGCATTTTTTATGTGTTTGATGTATTTCAATTGAAACACCACAACAAAATGTGGTGAAATGGATGCAAATTTCACATCAAAAGGTTGGATAAAAATATGAAAACTTTTGATAGTGGGATAACTACAGTATTTCAAGTTATCAATGTTTCCTCTAGAGGTGGCATACATCAAGAACTCTCTGAGAATCGATACTATGGTTATCTACATGATATATTTGAGTGTGACTTTGAATCCTTCAAAATAGTTTTGTTCGATGTCAAATGGTTTAGGCTACAAATCCATGAACGTGGCCCTGATAGAACTATTATTAAGCATGTTAATAGATTTACCATTGTTGATATACGGAATATTGAGCCAGGATTAGATCGATATGTTCTTCCAAGCCAATGTGAGCATGTATTTAATGTAGACATTCCAAGTAAAGTAGTTTGGTCATATGTTGTTAGATATGATCCCAGAGGAATTCCCATAAAGTATAATTTAGCAGAAAAAGATGAAATTGAAGAAGAAAACAATGTAGAGGAGCATGGGGTTCATGCAGTGTTAGACGAATTAGATGTCGAAGAAGTTCAAGGAATATATGTTAATCGAGAAAAATTTAATTTGGATGAACTATATGATATGGACATTGTGTAGCACGAATAACTTGAAGAAGTTGAACCAAATGTAGAAGAGCATGTTCCAAATGATGATATAGATGATGATGATGATGATGTTGATGTTGATATGGTGAATCATTTGTACATGAATTTTGAACTAGAAGATATAGATGATGAGATGGATGAGGAAGAATATTAATGATATCAAACTGTTGAAAAGTATGACATATGTATTTATATGTTTTCAGTTGGTTTTTTCTCTTTCGTTCACCTTTAATTTTTATTTTCCTAGTTTTTATGTTTGAATGTTACTGTGTTTCTTTCAAATATATTATATTAGATAGATTGGGTATGGGGAATTGAGAGTGATGTAAGGGGGGAGAGGGGCCATATGATCTTCCATATTTGCATGGGTGGGCTTGTTAAGTAGAGAATATATTATTCTTGAAATGAAGAGAAGCTCATTTACGTTTGTACCATAATTTCCAATTTTCACTTTAATAGGTTGTTAAGAAGACGTACCATACGAGTTAGGAGACGAATGTTTGGAATGAAAGGGTGCCCAGCGCACATGGGGGCATTGTGTGTTGGGCATGATAGGGCGCCCACCCGACAGGGGCACCTGTGCGACGAGTTGGTGGGTCAACCTAACTTAGCAATGGTAACCTGCATAAAAGAAGTATGGTTTTCCCATGAATGCCCATGAAAATTGTTCCCACTTAGGGGTCTCATAATGATTTTTAGAAAATCACTAAAGTAATTTTCGGGTGTCAAATTTTGGTTTATAATTAATTTATTATGCAACATGGTACTAAAAAATTATAATATTTCGTTGTCATTGATGAGCGAAGGAAGGTGGGGCCCCTGAGCTCCCATTGGGGTGTCGCATGTTGAGCATGCTAGGGTGCCCAATGCCCATGGGGGTGTCACATGCTTGGCATGCCAAGGTGCTCGATGCCCATGGGGGAGTTTCGTGTTGGGCACACCAAGGCGTCTTCCCAGTAGGGGCGCCCATGTGACGAGTAGGTCGGTCATCTTGACTTAGCAAGGGGCGCCCACACAAAGTAAGTAATGTCTCATAATGATTTTTAGAAAATTAAGTAAATTAATGTTTAGGTGTTACAAGTCATTTTATAATTGAATATTGATCGTGCAACATGGAAATAACAAATGATATTATTTTGTTTTCATTGATGAGCTAATGATTTGTGTTCACTAATTTGCATAGCACGGAAAAATATCGCACCCTGTGTTGTTGGCATTATGATGTAATATGTTGTCCTTGATGGAAACCTACTCAATGAGTTGTCCTTATGAGCTGAAGATGTAAAAATGATGTATCCACAGGTCAGTTCAAATGTGGCAGAGAAAGTAATTTCAGTCAATGCCAGAGAAATGATAAAGGTAATATTTCACAATTTATACATGAGTTTGATGAATTTAAGTCACGTATACATGCCGGTACGCAGAAGCCAATACATGTGTGTACTTACACACTTAGTTTACGATACGAAGAGTCATTACCATGGTTTTAGCCCAGAGTATTGAGTGATGTGTCGTCTATTTGATTCCGTCCAAGAATACCATCGACACTTGTATGGTTTTGGCTCATGGTATTGGGAAAGGTTCAAACTATATAAGGAAAAGAATCTCATAGTGCAATGTGTGCATGTGTATGGGTATTGAATGAATACTTCACTATGAAGTATATCTACATGGAATGGGTTACAGTTTATTGATAGATCTGAAATAATGATGCACCTATGAATATAATTATGGATCAAGAGCTCTAGACTTGAAATGACTATGTATTTGCTAGATTTGTTTATGAGATGTTCAGATCTGTGATCTGACGAATGTTTGCTGAAGTGAAGGGCAAGATATGAGTTGATTATTTGCTCTAAAGAGTTAGGCAATCTTGAAATGTTAACAGATCTATACAGAGGTTCGTCTCAGTAAAAGCGTGTATATACGTAGTTTCACCTTAGCAAAAGCGTGTATGGAATCTAGGGTTTTGCTGAAGAATACTAAAGGAAATTTCTGATCAGTTTTACTGTGTTACTGTTGTCTATCAATGATGTCTTCATATAGATCTGGGTTGTTTGAGTATTGATATTGCTGCTAGTTGATTGTGATTAAAGAACAATGATTAGTTGGTTGATTGATGATTTAGTGAATGATTTGATACAGTTATAAGTTTCAATTTGATGTATGTTATTTGGGCTTAAATGACTGGAGTGCATCCAGTCTGAAAATATGATGAAAAGAGGCCTACAAGTTGTGTTGTGTTGAATTTGTTGGATCCAATGTGAAAATTAATGAAACGTGGTATGCGTTGTTACTAAGGGTTGGAGCCTTCATTGAGGGGGTCATAGCTCCCTTCCAATGGTTGCTGGTAAACACGATCAGGGGTAATAGCTCCCTTCCAGGAGTGGCTGGTAAACGAGAAGCACCCTTCCGGTGGTAGCTGGTAAACGAGATCAGGGGGTTGGAGCTCCCTTCCAGTAGAAGTTGGAGAACGAGAGAAGGTTACAGCCTTCTGCAGGTGGGTGTTTGTGTGCTGGTATGAGTCTATGCTAGTACAATATTGTAAGCAGTTTTATTTATAATAAATATTGAAGACAAAGATGATAGTAGCAGTGGATTTCTCCCAACTTATGTTTCCACCTTAAGTCCATGTGTTAATGTGTATTTCTTATATGTGATGATTTATTATGTTCTTACTGCACATGCTTACTACTTACTAAATGTTTGATGAATGAATGATGCACTGATCTAAGTAAAGATTTATCTGCATAATAAGATCTCTGGACATACACAAGTTTCATTAAAGTTAGCCACATGTATACGCTAGTTGGATTAATCAAAGTCGCATATAGAGTAAAGATAAAGTAAATTTTATAGTGTTATAAATATTGATTCACCCCTCCTCCCCCCCCCCCCTCTCTCACTATTTTTCCCAATAATTGGTATCAGAGAAGGTCCTTCAAAAGAAGCTTGATCGCTTGAAGGAGATATGTCGCAATGGGAAGTCATGAAGGAGTATTTTCTATGAGGCCACCATTTTTCAATGGAAGTAATCTATTGTTCTGGAAGATGCGAACAAGAGATTATTTGCAAAGTCTTGGAGCAGACATATGGGGAATCATGGAAGGAGGTTACCAGTATCCAACAATTATTCCTACAGACGCACAGAAAGGAAGAGATATGAAACCAATGAAAAAGCTTTCATTACTTTATTAGGAAGCCTATCAGAAACAAAAGTTGTCAAAGTTATGCAACTAAATTCAGCAAAGGAAATATGGGACAAGATTGTTCAGAGCTATGAAGGTGATGCAAAGGTAAAAAGTGCCAAACTTCAAACTCTTAGAATTCAATATGAAAATTTCAGAATGCATGATGATGAAATTATTGCAAGTTTATTCCTAAGAATAGATGAGATTGTGAATTCTATGAGGAATATGGGTGAAGATATAAAAGACTCAACTTTACTAGAGAAAATATTGAGATCTCTAACTCCTGAGATCGAGTCAAAAGTGCCAGCTATTAAAGAAAAATAGGATCTACAAACTCTTTCTGTTGTTAAACTTCACGGTATCCTTACTCCTTTTGAAATGAGAAAAGGAGGTTCCTCACAAGTTAGAGAAGTCACATTTAAGGCCTCTACAAAAGGAAAAGAAAAGGAAGTTCTCAAGGAATCAAGTTATATATCAAAAAAAGAAGAGGCAAATTTTGTGAGGACACATCAACCAGGTATTGGAAGATTCAGAGGTAAGCTTCCCTTCAAGTGTTTTTCTTGTGGTAGAGTTGGTCATTATGCTACTAAATGTCCTTATAAAGAAAATCATGATATAGGGAAACAATTTGAAAAAGGAAGGAGTTTTTATACAAATGAAGACAATGATGGATTGTAAAATGAAGAAGAGGGAGATTCTGATCAAGATCTGCAAGTTCTCATGGCACATACCATGCATGATGATAATTCCCTAAAAGAAAGGAATCTGGTTATTAAATAATTGCATATATCAAGGCAAAAAGGATGCCTTCATGGTTGTTGTTTCTATTGTAACTCATTTAGGCATAAGGCCATTGATTTCAGGTTAAGTATGATGAACAGGACTGAGAGATTGGAGAAGTTCCAACACAAAATAAGAAATTTCAAGCAAAGTTGGAAAAACAAGAAGCACCAGTAAAAAACGTAGGGAATATTGACCCTACTACAGTAATCTGTTTCTAAAAGTTTACTTCTCATAATGACTACAGGAGTGATGTGAGATACATTATACGAATAAGTAATGTATCATCACAGGGGGACCAATATATGGTGATTCCCATGGTTGGTTTGGTAATTATGGTTGTATTTATTTCTTACAGTGCATCTGATATGAAAAATAGAAGATAGGTACAGGCTATATAAATCCAAGGGGAGATGGAGTTGTGAAATTTTTCAGTATTTCAGTTTGTGTATGTGGGTTTCATGAACTAAAGCCGCGTATACACACGAGTTCCATTGGAGACAGTTGTGTATGTTTTTCTCCGATAAGAAAAACAGTGAGACAAACTCAAGAACATTTTATGATATGTTGTTGATAGTTATCAAGTTACTTGATATGTTGTTGATGGTTATATCTACTGATATGATATCAAGTTTTGATTATCTAATTGATGAAGATGCTTTGATGAATGAGTTGTTGTGGTGATCAGGAGCACAATTTCAGGGGGAGCATTAGCCTTGTTGAGAGTAATGCATTGTTGGCATTATGTTGGTTGCTAAATTATGATATCTCTCTTGAGTTCCCTTGGTCTTGGTTATAAAAATTCATATTTGTAATTTGATTTAAAGGTCACGTTGAGACCTGTGATGTAAATATTTTTATATTCAGTCATGTATGGACTTGTTCAAATATGTAAACCCACTTGGTTGGGTAGTTTAGTCAAATCTATAAACCCACTTGGTTGGGTAGTAGAGCCAAATATGTAATTCCACTTGGTTGGATCATTGATGTAAGTATGATTCCTTGGTGATAGGAAAGGCCATACTCAGTTGAGTTATAGAGTCATTGAAAAAAAATTCTGAAGTTTTAGCATATGCTTAGGTGGAGCATGGGCAGTGCAGGTCAGATCTACAGAGATCTTCTTTCTACAAGGAAAGAGAAACCTTGTTTTGGTATTGATCTACCCTTTGCCCTTGATGTCAAAAGGGGAGAGTATCTTGGTGTTTGAATAATGTTAAAGTATCTTGGTGTTTGAATAATTTTTATGATTGATGTATCTATCAGGTATCTACAAGTTGTGGTGATCAAACACCAACAACGTTTCCATCAAGTCCAAAGGGGAATATTGTTGGCATTATGATTTAATATGTTGTCCTTGATGGAAACCTACTCAATGAGTTTTCCTTGATGAGCTGAAGATGTAAAAATCATGTATCCACAGGTCAGTTCAGATGTGGCAGAGAAATGAATTCCTGTCAGTGTTGGAGAAATGATAAAGGTAATATTTGACAATGTCTACATAGGTTTGATGAATCAAAGTCGTGTATACACGCAGATACGCAGAAGCCAAGTTGTGTATGTACTTACGCACTCAGTTTATGATACCAAGAGTCCTTACCATGGTTTTAGCCCACAGTATTGAGCTTTGTGTCGTCTATTTGATTTCATTCAAGAATACCATCTGCCCTTGTGTGGTTTTGGCTCATGGTATTGGCAGAGGCTCAAACTATATAAGGAGAAGAAGATCATAGTGCAATGTGTGCATGTGTATGGGTATTGAATGAATACTTCACTGTGAAGTATATCTGCATGAAATGGGTTATATTTTATTGATAGATCTGAAATAATGATGCACCTATGAATATAATGATGGATCAAGATCTCTAGACCTGAAATGACTATGTATTTGCTAAATCTGTTTGTGAGATGTTCAAATCTGTGATCTGACGAATGTTTGTTAAAGTGAAGGGTAAGATCTGAACTGATTATTTGTTCTAAAGAGTTACGCAGTCCTGAAATGTTAACATATCTACACGCATGTTCATCTCAGCAAAAGCGCGTATGGAATCTAGGGTTTTGTTGAAGAATACTGAAGGAAATTTCTGATCAGTTTTATTGTGTTACTTTTTTCTGTCAATGATGTCTTCATATAGATCTGGGTTGTTTGAGTATTGATATTGTTGCTAGTTGATTGTGATTAAAAATCAGTGATTGGTTGATTTATTGATGATTTTTTGAATGATTTGATACAGTTATAAGTTTCAGTTTGATGTATGTTATTTGGGCTTAAATGAGTGGAGTGGGTCCAGTCTGAAAATCTAATGAAAAGAGGCCCACAAGTTTTGTTGTGTTGAATTTTTCAGATCCAATGTGAAAATTAATGAAACATGGTCTGCATTGGTGCTAAGGGTTGGAGCCTTCAGTGAGGGGGTCGTAGCTCCCTTCCAATGGTTGCTGGTAAACGAGATCAGGGGGTAATAGCTCCCTTCCAGGAGTGGCTGGTAAATGAGATGCAGGGGATCGTAGCTCCCTTCTAGTGGTAGTTGGTAATCAAGATCAGGGGTTGGAGATCCCTTCCAATAGAAGTTGGAGAATGAGAGAAGGTTGTAGCCTTCTACAGGTGGGTGCATGCATGTTGGTATGAGTTTGCACTAGTACAAGACTATAAGTAATTTTCTTTATAATAAATATTTAAGACAGAGATGACAGCAGCGGTGGTTTTCTCCCGACTTGGGTTTCCACCTTAAATCCTGGTGTTCATGTGTGTTGCTTATATGTGATGATTTTTTCTGCTTCTACTGCACATGCCTATCGCTTACTAAATTTCTAATGAATGAATGATGCATTGATCTAAGTAAATATTTATCTACATAATAAGGTCTCTGGACATACGCAAGTTTCATTAAAGATAGTCGTGTGTATACGCTAGTTGGATTAATGAAAGTCGTGTAAAGAAATCATTAAATAAAAATTAAACTTTATAGTGAGTTATAAATACTAATTCACCCCCCCCCCCCCCCCCCCTCTTAGTATTTTTCCCAACATGGGCATGCCCACACGTCACATGTTGGGCACGCCAAGGCACCCGTGCAACAATTTGGTGGGTTAGCCCGACTTGAAATGGGGTGCCCGCACAAAATAAATAATCTCGGCCCATGAATGCCCATGACTTGAGAATGCAGCCAACGTTGAATTTTTTTCAGTTTATGCACCGAAATTTGACATGGTTATGGTAAATGAATGCATTGATGATATGGGAGGGTTTTGAGACTCAAATATGAATCATAGAAATAATTTGGCAATCAAATGAAAAAATTATAACATATATAAATGTCAAGGAGATGAAATTATTTATTAATATTTACCAGTCATAGGATTATTATCATTAATTGTCCTTCCTTCTCGTATGGAAATTCATGAGGCTAGTCAATCCTAATCCAATGGTAGAACTAGTTTGATAGGAAAATATCTAAGGTAAGGATTTTAGCTATGACCTACGAGTTATGTAGGTCTCCTCAAGTCTAATCAATATACCCAGTAGCAAGGCTCCTCAAGCCAGGCCCACTAGCTTGGGGTTGATATATCATTATATAATGGGCCTATTTGGACTACCTTTAGTCTACAAAAGATGAGTTTAACTAGTAACTTGATCACCTTCACAGAATTGCATAGAGCCTTATGATTTTCAGATCTTTGAAATGTTATACAAGACCTTTGAATTTGATCATAGGTCTTTGATATTTATCCTAGTATTCTCATCCTCATGATCTTCCAAACTCTCCAAGCTTGTATTGCTTATAAGATGTATTGAGCTCCTTACTGAATTTGAAGATGACATATATCTTGTGTGTCTATGTAGTTATCAAGCCATCTAGGATGATCAATGAATATTATTATTGAAAAATTGTAATCTCTATAAATTATAATGGATTTTGCATATAATTATTTCATATACATCGTAGATAGTAGAGTGTATCTATGATGTTCACATTCAACCAAAGGGAAACATTATAAGCAAGTGCTTGAAGCTTCATAGATTGTACACTAACCAACCTTGTATTTTTTTTGTCAAGTTGTCTAAGTTCTCTAAAGATTACATCAGGACAGACTTGTGGCTTGACAAAATGCGACCTAGGGGCATCTAAGCTATCAAAATCACCTAGGGATCACACACGGCCTGGGCCACACCAACCCTTAACATGACTAGATTTTTTCCCACAGAGTTTCGAACCAATGACCTTCACATCGCGGAGTGGCTTAACATTACACCCCAACACCATCTATTCTATGCCTCATGGGAAACCAACCCTGTTATTGAATGGGAAGTGCTCATCCAGGGGAATTTAAAGGAGTTTTATGACGATTGGAAAATGCATTATAGGGATCATATGCAAGATACGTTTGAGGGCACCTATGTTGATATTTGCAAGACAATGTTGACGTTGATAGATAAAATCACAAGACAATACATGAATATTATCATATTATGAGGCATGGATGCTTGTGGTTAGCTAACGCCTTATATCGAGTATTGAGTTCCATGAATTGACATGATTTTTTTCAAGATGCTCTTCTACTCACCAAAAGATGGATTGAATGTGTATTAATGATAGTGATTTAAGACATCCTATAACGATTGATAAAAATATCAACTAAATACCTCTACCAATTCAAATTACATGATTTATTTTTAAAATGTAACCATCAATGTAAATTGATTATTAATTAATAAAATTAATCATTATTTTCTATCACATAGTTGTTGATTTTATTTTTTTAATGATGCTTTTTTTAATAATATTTTTTTTATTAACAATTAAATTATAAATTATATTATTAAATAAAAAATATGTTATATTATTTATTATTTTATTAAATCAAAACCATATTATATTAAATATTATATTAGTAAATAAAAACAACATCAAATTAATTATTAATTTATTATTACTAATTCCTAGCTCGTATATATTTTTTTGGCATGTCATTGCCTATGGTTTTCACATAGACTGTGAGTTTTATCGGTGGATCCACTCCCTTATACGTTTTTGGCATGTCATTGCATATAGTTTTCACATAAACTGTGAATTTTCTTGGTGGCTTCACTCCCTTATACATTTGATTCTTGCAACATACTTGAGGGTTTCTCAGTGGCTCCGCTCCCCAAATTTGATTCTTGCAGCAGAGCTCGGGGTTTCTTGGTGGCTCCGCTCCCTACATTTGATTATTGAAGCAAATCTGAAGGTTTCTCGGTGGCTTCACTCCCCACGTTAAATTCTTGCAGTAGACCTCAGGGTTTCTCGGTGGCTCTGCTCCCTACATTCAATTCTTGCAGGGTTTCTCAGTGGTTCCTTTTCCTAAATTCGATTAGTTTTCCCTTGATTTTTTCTTAGTGGCTCCACCTTACATTTGATTCTTGCAGACTTAAAGGTTTCTCAATTGCACTATCCTATATTCCATTTAGTGTTCACCTTACATCAAACCCAAGTATTTCTCGGTGGCTTCACTCCCCACATTTGATTCTTACAGCAGACCTCAGGGTTTCTTGGTGGCTCTACTCCCTACATTATATTATTACAACATATCTAAGGTTTTCTCTGTGTCTCCCCTCCCCACATTTGATTCTTGCATCATACCTTAGGGTTTGTCGGTGGCTCTACTCCCTACATTCGATTCTTGCAAGGTTTCTAAGTGGATCATCTCCTTACATTTTATTCGATGTTCTCTTGAGTGTTTCTTGATGCCTCCTCCCTGCATTTGATTCTTTCATACCTAAGGGTTTCTTAGTCCCTCCTCCCTACATTCCATTTTGTGTTCAGTTGAGTGTTTCTCAGTGGCTCCTCCATACATTTGATTCTTGTAGACTGGCTTGGGCGATTCTCAGTGGATCCTCCTTACATTTGATTCAAAATTCCCTTCCCTGTGTGGACCTCGTCAAGAATCCATAGTTGTTGGTAGATTTAGGCATCAGGGTTCAGCAATGTTAAGTCCACATTCCTTCTTGAACACCTGCAAATATAGGGTTTTCAAAAAACTGTCACAATCCTAAGGCTAGGCACAATTGAAACCATTTATGATCTAAAACAAAAATTGATTTTCTCAATGTATGCATTAATGAGAGAGTAGTAGAATGATTATCAATTAATTAATATTTTCATTCCTTCTTTAGTCCTTTCTTTAGCCATGGGATACACCTTATTCATCCATCTGTGAATATCTTATTTAGTCATGGGTGACCAAAGGTAGTGAACCGAGCAACCCGTCAGTGGTAACATGAGACCAATCAGTTCATACGTGGTACCCATAAGATGATATATGGTATTCGTAAGAATTCACAAGGTTATTTAGGATAAATAATCAATATACTGGTGTTGTAACCCTGCCCTGGGCCACTTTGAACTGTAATTCTGAGTGGTTTGGTTTTTTTCTTTGCTTCTTCACGTCTTCATTGTTCAAGTTGATTAACCAACAACTTAGCTTTGTGAATACCATGGCTATTCAGACCCTTGCAAACAGTGATATTGTTCTCTTCCAAAGTTTAATGATTTTGAATGCAAGTGTGTGGTTCTAGACTTGAGAATAGGGCTATGTATAGTGCCCAAAACTATGATCCAATTATAAATGAGTTAGAACTTGAGAGGATGAATTTATTTACTATTTAGTCTCTTAAAAATAGGCCTAAGACACCATTGCTTACTTTTGAATAGGATTATGTTTTTGTTACAGTGATAAGGTATTGTATTTATGCTCAAAAATTGGATTTTTACTAAGGTCTCATCTCCATTGTCGACACTGTTGTGCTAGGAACTGGTGTATTGTGGTATATTGGCACCCCTTGTTGTATATATGCCACCTTTGTTATGCGACACCATTGCATGGTATAATTGGTAGGAATCATAATATCTATATATATATAGCTTTGTATGTATGATGATCTCGTTGTAATATAATACAAAATTGTTCAACTATATAGTCTATTATATTGATATGATATTAGCATGGCATGATTTACACATTTCAATTCAGTATTGGCGTGACACTGCACATGTGTGCAACATAGTAGTATGGAATCATGTTTGATTTATTCATTGTAGTTCAGTATGAAACACAATAGTATGGAACCATGTAGCAAAGCTATCCATGTTATCATTTCTAAAACATAAAACCCTAGTGACAATATTGGAATGAAAGAGTTGATGATATTACAATAACGATAGTTCAAATATGTAAGTGGTTTTACTGTTTATATGGCCAATGTAAAGTTGTATCAAGTGTCTCTATATGTGAATGCTTTCCATCTTATGTTCCTTTTATTTATGTTGTATTGTTATTGTTATTGTTATTTATATATAATTGCACATAATGTTATAATCGTGCGGTGTTAGTCCATTATCATTATTATTATGATGTATATATCATTAATGAAATGTTAATAAAGAAAATCACAATGAAAACAAGAACACTAGAAATAGGCTCCATGCCAGGGAAAAACCCCTACATAGATGAAAACCCAAAAAATTCTCTTCTTTTAGAAATTCAAGGAATACTTCCAATACCTTTGATCAATACAATTCACCAAGTGATAGGCCAGCCACCCAGAAAACAATGCTTCTTTCTTTAACTCAGTTTTTTGCTCTTATTTGGCTTGAAATATAAACGAAGATAAATTCCTTCCCAAGCATGTGAGCTTGCCAAACAAAAAATTAATGCCCAAGTCAAACAAACAAACTTTTCTTCCTTTCCTCATTATCCTTCTCTTCTTTCTCTCTCTGAATTTTTCTCAAACTTATTGAAGAGTGTGAATTTCTTATATATCTCCAATGAGGTCGAATACCTCTCCTTTATATAGTATTTTGGTGAGTCCCGAGGGCCTTTTATTGGGATTACTTGATGGGTTGGCCGACCCATCATTCGGTAGCTTCTAGATCTCATTTTTACATTCAAAATATTTATTTTGCATCAATTCAAGAGCCCTTCATGGGACTTTACAACATGACCTTGACTTTTACCTTGTCACAACCCTAGAGCACACAAATGGGTGCTAAACCTAAGACAAAATAATCAATGGGAAAGAAACCAATTATTGAATAAATAATTTTCTTTTGCAAAAACACAATTTTTTTTTTTTGACAAGTACATTGATTACATCAAGCTGCGATACATACAAAATTATGAATTTTTAAGACGAGTAAGTATTCACTAAAAATTCCTAACATCTCCAGTCATGGATTTGGCAGTCTACATCCACCATCAATTGAGATAAATAATAGGCCTAATACCTATCATGTGGCACTTAATGTGGATATTTTTATGGGTATGGGTGTCCATAACATGACATGTAGTACTATCACAATGGAAGGTAGGTCAAACTCTACGTTTGGAACTCTTCATCCTTTCCCTCCATTGGAGTGGGATTAAGGATTGAGGAGCATAGGATTTCATTACTTGTTCCAAAACCAAGCCACAATAATCATTGGTATAGGACAAGGCTCATTAAATCCCATGGGAATAACATTGTTCTTGTGGTAGGAAAGGACATTTATCTTTATCAAGTTGAGGAATTTCTCAACAAAACATTAGTCAGTAAGTTCTTCAATTGATGTGTTAATATAGGTAATTTTTCTTTGTGTATGCAATAATTTGGGTTTCCTTTTCTCATGTATAGTGTCATTAGTCATTTCACATTGAGAGGATGGCATGGTTTTATCCTTTCATATGAGGATGGAGCATGGAAGATATTGGCCCAAACGTGGTTGAAGAATCATTGTTTTCTTGGGATTATACTATGGCACCCTTATTTTGATGTGTGGATACGTATAAATCATATAATGTTTTGATTTGGGTAAAATTTCCCAATATCCCACTTGAACTATGGAATAATGTAGGTATTAAAGAAATAGGATATGCAATTAGACCCTATATTTGATCTAGACTTATACAGGAACACAAGAGAATACAAATATAACCATAAACACAGAGATGCAGTAGAAATAAAACTTTATTTCATTAATATCAAAGAACTGAAATATCCTTACATATAGAATGGAAATAAACTAACTTGAGTGATGGTAGCTTATCTTTGAGAAGGGTTGTGGTGGCAACATGACTCTAAACTGTGTTACAATGAGGCTCGAAGGATTATTTATTGTTGAGAAACAATGGAAACCCTAAACATCCAAAAAACTAACCCTAGGAGATGAAACACCAAAATCGTGGGCCTCGTTGGGGTAAATTGGTAAATCAACTTCCTGAGGTTGTAACTTTGGTATACGATATCTGTTTTATGCGAATGATGCCTCATTGGAAATATATATCTGACGACTACAAATTTTGACTACGAATTTGCTCGTTTTCCAAAAAAACATCGTTTAGGGCCTCAAAATGGCTTCGAAAGTTTAGGACCTAAAAAACTACCAAAAATAGTAAACGGTGCTACAATTAGGGATATTGAAAGAAATAATGGTACAATGGTGGGGGTCCAAGTGGAATACGCGAGTGGCCACCAATATCCACCTAGATCAATATTATAGGTGATGATGGGTATGTAGAGAATAAATTATGGTTAATGCCCTCCTAAAAAAATATTTTGAGAGGCCCAAAATCCAAACAAAATATTAGATGGGTCTCAATAGAATCTCATTCTAGAATAGAGGTTGATACTTCAAATCCTAGCCATTTATGTGAAGGATGAAATGGCTAAAAAAGAATTCGATTTTCTTAAAATATGGCTTAGATCCACTTTCAATAAATAGATCAGATGATAGAATTTGAAATCCCAACCTTTCCTCTTTAGATCTATAAAGAGAAATAAAATATATGAGAAACCATCTTGTTCCACAATTTTTTAAGGGTGAAAAGGTTTTAATGTTGAGATAAAGGAGGCCTCCCCATGATACTATCATGCCAAATGTTTATATGCTCATTATTTCTTGGAAACAAAGTTAGTTAATATTAAGG
Source organism: Pinus albicaulis (assembly GCA_034641835.2). NCBI lineage: Eukaryota > Viridiplantae > Streptophyta > Pinopsida > Pinales > Pinaceae > Pinus > Pinus albicaulis. The sequence continues at coordinate 644,727,062 of CM076570.1, read as the reverse complement.
AGGGAAAATAACATTGATAATCCTCTAGACTTGTGAACCTTTTCTAACTTCTATGACCTGACCATGGCAATGACATCACACTCCTAGATTATTCCTATGAATGACTTGATTTCACCAATCATAACTACTTAAAATAAGCTACCAAAAAAATTTATATTCAATTTCTAGCTAGGGGATTCTCCCATGATGATATACATTAAAGTTGATAAGGGCCAACCCTAAAAAATTCATAACACGAAAAAAATGCATATATAACCCATTGCATAAAGGAGAAAGTAACAAATTGTTGATACATGTGGAGATCCAAGCAATGAATCTTGGATTAAACCCAAATTTCTAAAGGAATCCAAACATGAAGTTATGCTTGACACTATTAAAGACATTTTCCATATCCAATTTAAGGATCGTCCACTTTTCCTCATTATTCCTACTAAAGGGGATAACTTCATGTATAAGGATGATATTTTACACAATTTGTCTCTTCCTCACAAAAACACCTCAGTTTTCTAAGATAATCTTAGGGAGTATACTTTTTGATATATTAGCAACGATTTTAGACATAATATTGTAAGACACATTACACTATGATATCATCTTGAATGTACAAAGGATGATGGAATTACCTCTTTTGGGACTATATTTAAGAAATCTTAATTTTTCCGTCCTCCAAGTGTAAGGAATGATGAAAATATTGATAATAAATCTTAATTTGTCCCTCCTCCAAGTGTAAGGAATGATGAAAATATTAAATAATTCACACCATACACACCAATTCAAGCTTAATAATATTCCAAAAATATTTTCAAAAATGAATTTTTAATTCATCTATACTTCACACCTTATCAAGTTCAAAATGATTGATTTCGTCGAAGATTTCCTCTTTTGATATAACCTACATTAGACAAGAATTGTCTTTGTTTCTTATAATACATGGATTATTTTCTTACATACTATTTGTACTCAATATATCTTGGCTCCTAGTTTCAATATATAGGGTGGCATAGGGGTTATTTGCTACTTCTTTTATTTTTTCATTTGGACTTAGTGGTTCTACTTGATTGGTGGTGGTTTCCTTGACATTGTTACACTGGTGTTGTACTTTAGCTTGTTTGTGAAAACATACGCAAAACTTCCTCCTACACTTGAAATGACTCCTTTAGGTTGTGGCTACTTTAGATAGTCTCCAATTATGATGAATTGCACCTGGGTTGGTGAGAATGAGGCTTCTCCTCATTCTAATTTATAAACTTCTCAAGGGATTCATCTAATCTACTAGTGTGGGCTTGCAACTCATAAAATTACAGAAGCTTACTTGAAAAAATCATGTGCAAACCTAACAACCATATACAAAAATGAAAATATCATCATATACAACTATGATTTTGATGATTTGTGTTGCCTCTAGTTCCTCTCAAAGTCCTCTAACACCTCCATGTGTCAAATCATCAACATTCCTCGTGGTTCCACACCCACCCGCTTGGGTGCAAATCCTAATTGATTGGGTTCTTATCCCACAAGTCACTTTTGTGTACCATTTCCTCAAAAACCCTATAGCCTATGGTTTGGAGTACCTCCAAAGCTACAAATATCAACAACCTAGACATCCAAAAACTTTTTCTTTTATTCCACTGAAAGTAGTTACATTATTCAACATATCAAATTATGTGGGTAATTTTTTGTAATGGAATATTAAATGCTATCATATTATGTTCAGTTCTCAAGTTATCGAGTGAGTTCATTGGTTAGGATGAATAGATTTTCAATTTCTCAAGTTTTTAAATGTTACTTGAATATTTTAAATGCAAAGAACTTCGTTATAACTCACTCGTGCTAATATAATGTTCTTGTGGTTTCGTCGCTACATTTCTCAACATCCCTTATGACACTTGCTAACATTTTCTCTCATTTGATGGAGTGTTATAGGACGTTCAACCAAACATGCAGTTTCCATATCTGTCTTCAATGAGTGACGAAAGTTCGGGCAGGATAGAATAAATTGAACAAACATATGCTATGTCATCTATCAGGCGAAGATAAACTAGATGTGAAAAGATTAGAAGAAAATTTAGTAGACGCATGGATATTCTTCTCTCTTAAGGAGGGTCATGTTCTTATGATAATGAGAGCATATATGCCATCGAATTTCTCTTGATGTACAAACATCTAGTGAAACAATGGGCACCAAAAGATCTTCCTGAAATAAACACTGATTTTTCTGTCAACGAAACAATATACCACATTGCCCCATACATGGTTTGGGGATATTTTCCATGGATGGAATAAAGGTATGTTACGAAGGATTAACTAAATTGATGGAGTATTTCAGACCCTCTTACAACTACAATGATTTGGTATGACTATTCCAATATACCAAACGTAAGCGAAGATATGGAGTGGCCGCAAATTATATACAACTAAAATACAATGATAAAAATAAAGGCGCAACTATGTATATTGATGGAAGGCCAAAAGCAATAGGGAATATTGCATGGTTTATAAATAGTACACAACCTGTCTCCACAAATAAGCAACATAGTCGCATATTCGAGGGACATGAAGGAAACAATGTATTCATACGTGTCATTAAATCAATAGTTGTAGGGGAAGAGTTTCTCATTGATTACAATTTGAATAGAATAAATACAAATATTTCTATTATGGGGGAGGTATGTATTCAATTTTACCCAACTTGTAAGAAATGTTTATTGTATGTTATGATTGTCATTTACTACATGATGTTTCTATATAAATTTAGACATATGTCAATAGTGGTTTTATTATTAAAATAATGATAATTTATCGTGGATGAATTTCAAATTACATTTATTTGACAAACATGGTGATATGGGGAAGGCACTAGCCATATAGTATTCCACATATGCTCATGATGAGGAATAGGTTATTGATGATGCAATTTTTATGTTCGTTGATCTAATGCAAGCAATAAGGAAGCTTAAATTCAAAGCAACAAAGAAAGTTAATTATTTAATTCTAATTAAGCCTTAGACAAATGAGATAAAAGGTGAAATCAAAACCTTGTTGCAACAACTTCATCTGTATGGGGTGAGTAACTCATTTAATTATCCCAATTATTTGTTTATGATTTAGTTATCTCATCCTTTATAAAAAAATCTTTATTTTACAGGAGTTTTTGGCAGAGTTCAATCCTCATGCTATAAATATGGGTTGGGACAACATTGGTAGCAACATTGATGCTCCACCTAAGAGTGAGTCACTGGTCATTGAGACTGGTACAACCGCTCAACCACCCATAGCAAGATCTGCACCCCCTGAACAACGTAAGCTATGATCTACACATGATGTTGTGGATGCAAAGCATGATACAATTGCACAATTTGAAATGAGATTTCTTGGATCTTCCCATGTTACTAGCATGGGATCACTACCAATCACATTTTTGGTAGATGATGAAAAATTCCCTATGAAAATAGAGAACTTCTAGGTATTTAACAAGTGCTTTAAATATTAAGTACAACCTAAATGAAATTAACATATAGTATGTGATTATTTTAAACTAATGATAATATCGTTTTGCAGGAAATGATGTATTTTATAGGCGCTTGTATGAAATAACCTTGGAAATATTTTGGTAGACCATTTTCACAAACTGGAAATCCTAAAGTTCCAAGTTAAATGAGGAAATTATTAACAGGATGGTTAGCCTGTTTGGTAACGATACCTTCAACAAATTTGGAGTTACCTCAAAGGAAAGCCTACATTTAAAATAATTATGAGACCAGTATAGGTTTCAATTAGAAAGGGATAGGTCGCATGAGAGCCCTCCATAAATTCCAGATATGGAGTGGAGAGTGCTCATGTCATATGCACATGAGAAGGCAATTCGTAATGCAAGGAAGACTCCAACCGTACTAGGAAGGTATATGACACATTTAATAATGTAATTATGATGATTTATCATCATTGTGACATCTAATTAATTTTTTAAATGTTTTAAATATAGGCTCTCAGATACTTCCAAAGCCACACATGATAAAAGAGCCAAACATGGGAAGCATCATCTTGGCCTGGGTGGTTACTAAGTAGCCACAAAATTGTAAGTATATAAACAAATAATTTGCATCCAAATTATAAATTGTAAACAATTTAAATTTAATATCACAAAAGAATAGAAATTCATTTTCTAATGCAAAATTTCAAGGGACACAATTCAAAGAGGCTCCCATGGAGGAAGACCTAAAAATTTCTTTCAAGTATGACTATCAAGTCGTGGTTGAACGAAGGACAAGCTTGGCGTCTTCACTGTCTTCCAACACCGATCATAACACTCAAGAAAATAAAAGCAACTATTATCATTTATAAATCATTACTTGTAAAATCTATTGGTTATTATTTTTTGCCATAAAGTAATGTTCTTGATTGTAAAAAGTAGGCAACCAATGTACATACAACACATGAGCCTAGTGACGATGGAGTGCCTGATCATGATACTAATTTTCAGCTCGGTACTGGAGGTGTTTCATTTTTTATAAAAAAATTGTAGTATGGATACAATTAAAAATATTTAAATGCAAATGGTGTATTAATTATAACCTTTCTCGTTTCTACACTAGAGCATGTACATAATGTGGCCAAAGAAGAGGAGGAACATATGGACACATCCGAAAGCATTCCACTTCCCTCCATTACCGAAGCAGGTAAGGAAAACTATACTATTTTTATTAAAAAAAAATTTTGTAATAATAATAACTATAAATATGAGTTTAACATTTCTTTCTTATTGCATTTGATGCTTGGACCCACTTGCAGCATCATAGTTGTATGACTAGGTCAGCAACAAGACATATTACACCAAAGACCACAACAACTAAAGGGGCCAAGAACAAGACATCATGGCTAATTACATGTAAAAAAGGAGAAAGAAATCTAATAAAAAAAATTTGAACGTGTTTATTTAGAGCCCCTTTTTTTTAGTACCACAATTTTTACTGAGAGTTTGAATGCCTCATGGTATGTGCACATGTAACTTTATACTATCTTAATAAAAAGTTGTGATTTTTCCATTGCAGAAATTAGAATGATTTTATTTCATATTGTGTAAACATATTTTTTGTGATACAAGGAGGGTGTAGAATGTTTTATATTTGATAAATTATTGGTATAAGTCAATTAACTTTATTACGAACACTAGGTTCCTATAATCATATTCCCATGTTAAACTAAGCCTTTACACAATCTGTGCCCATGATAAGTCAACCATCTACTAATTTGTATACCTATCCCACTCCACCATACACTACCACACTCCTAATTTAGGTGCTAGCTACTCCTCCTTCAATTCCTAATCACAAAAATTTGTGATTATGATGAAAATTTAAGTACATATGTGTGTAATGTCCATGGTGGGACGTATGAATTTCCATCCCAAAATTGCACATCAAATATTATAATAACCTTGAATGGGTTAGCAGTGGTCTATCATCATCATCTCAAAATGACCCCACGGACGAAAATTTACCATGTTTGTTATCATCAATTCACACTATCTCATGGATGACCCTTTCTACAAATTATATGCATGAATTTATGGAAGGTCGTCCCATCTACCTATCCTATGATTGATTGTGACAACAAGTGAATAAAGGACAATTGATGGATATTTGTTGACAAGATACCCTACTTATAAATTGTACTTTTTTCATATGTTCTCACAATCAATCATAGGCTAGGTACAGGGGATGTTTTGCCAAAAATTCATGCATATAATCTGTAGAAGGGGTCATCTATGAGACAGTGTGAAGTGATGATTACATACATAGTAAATTTTCATCTCTTGGGCCATTTTGATATGGTGATGATAGGCCAATGCTATCCCATTCAAGGTTATAATCATTGATATGAAATGTGTGGAGGACAATTCATACATCCCATCATGGGCATTATACTCATGTGTACTTTAATTGTTATCATAATCACAAATTGTTGTGAATTAACAACTAATATATGTTAGAAATTTGTTAGACTAATATAGATTAGAAAATGCAGCCTATATATATATATATATATATAGAGAGAGAGAGAGAGAGAGAGTAGTTACAATAAATATAGTAGAAATTAATATAACAGCCATTCCAACAACATCAAATAGTGTATGTTGAGAATAATCTTGATGCTTTATGGGATGGTATCAACTTTTCTCATTATTTATCCCAATAATCAATGAATGTCATGATATTTCTCTGAGTTTCTATTCAAATTATGGCAATTTATAAGACTTGTACCCTTCCACTATTTTCACAGCTTTCTAGCTTCAAGTGGTACACTAAGTCTAGGTTAATTAGTATATATTTAATAAAGGTAGTTTATTGTACTCAATCCATATTCATAAGATCTTGCAAACATTGCTTCATAGGTATGGGCTCATGTATTCTCTATTTTCTTAGTTTGTTTGATATTAGAAGTATCATGCTCATAACACACACACACACATACACATATGCCAATATTTATCCAATATTAATCATTAAGATCTATGCATAGAACATAGGTCTCGGCTTCTATAGTCTTGTTCGGACTTCGGATATTATATATGTATGTGCAAGACCGCTTTGTCCAATTCAAGTATAGTGATAATAGTTTTCAGACTAGGTCTGTTCTTTTAACAATGTATTTTCAAACTTAATTCATATACCATGTTTTGAAAGTGAATTTCAGTCTTTAATCATGATCAATATTTGTTTCTGGATTTTTGAAATGGTGCAAAAATTCACATTTCTAGTTTCAAAAGCAATGCTCATGAATGCCATTTGGATGAGACCTAATCTATTAAAGGATAAATGTGCAATTATTGATTTTCCAATGCTATTAAATTTTTCATTTTAAGCATCTAAAAAAATCATCAACTACACTCTTCCAGAAATATTTTATACAAACCCCTCATATCTATTCCCCTAAACCCCTAAGTATTTGTGTCTATGATTAATGAATGAATGTATGAATGTTATATGTTAAATAATAATTTCTATACGTCTCTTTATGTGAATGACGTTGTTTCATATTATGTAAACATATTTTGTATGATAAAATTTATTGAGATTAAATATTTTGTGGATTTATGAATGATGAATTTAATGAATTTTATATGCTAATGAATAATTTCTATATGTCTCCTTATGTACATGACGTTGTTTAATCTTATGTAAACATATTTTTAATGATAAAAATTATTGAGATGAAATATTTTGTGGATTTACGAATGAATGAATGAGTGAATGAAAGTTACATGTTAATGAATAATTGCTATATGTCTCTTTACGTGCATGATTAGGATTTGGATAATCTTGGATAAAAACACCCTCAATCCAAAAAAGCAACAAACTCAATGTTGACTTCGTTGTTGCTTCATTGAGTGGAGGGAGCTTTGTTAAAACTAGATTAAAATGCTTCAAAAATTTATTCTCGAAACCAAGAGGAGCTCATTCAGGTATTCATATTGTCTATATTAGAATTATTTTGTTTCATATTTCCCATATTAGAATATCCATATTTCCTTTGTTGTCCTCTTCTTGGAAAAAAACCATTGTAACATCTCCACAAATCCATTAGTGATTCATGTTTAAAAACAAAATGACAAAGGTTAACAAAAACTAGAACTGATCTTCAAAACTTTAAAAAAGGAAACAATTACCACAATATCAAAATGGAAAAGTATAATAATTTAGATACTTCTCAAACAAAGCATCAATATTGATTAAGAGAGCCAATATTACCTCATGTATTCACTAGTAGCATTTGGGGCATCTATGAATTCCAAACATACTCCTGCATAGATGACATGCACACTGTCGGTGAAAATGGGAGGCAATATGTGTTGTCTTAACCAATATCGACACTTTATATGAAAAGCATTTACAAAATTACACTTTTATGTTTTGATATTGTGGTAATTGTTTCCTTTTTTAAATTACAATGTTGACTAGTGCATCAGGTATATAAAACTCTAATGTCATTTTTATTAATGAATAATAACAAATACAAATATCAATTTAACATTTTACAACTGATGATCCACCCCTCTTGCGGCAACCTCGACAATGTCATGAGTACACGACCATGCAATCACAAATAAAATAAAAAATGATTGTAATAGTTATATCATTAGAAACATCACATACCATATTATGAAAACATATTTTTGGTGATACATTATTTTGACATGAAGTATTTTGTGTCTATGATTAATGAATGAATGTTAGATGTTAATGAATAATTTCTATATGTCTCTTTATGTACATGACATTGTTTCATATTATGTAAACATATTTTTTATGATAAAATTTATTGAGATGAAATTTTTTGTGGATTTACGAATGAATGAATGAATGTTTTTATTTGTTTTTTATGTATTTTAATCTCCTTCTTTCAACTATTTCCTATATTGTAGGTGTATTGGCTATTGTGGAATTGAGAGTGATGTGAGGGAGGGGGGAGGGGCCATGAGAGCTTCCACCTTCACGTAGTTGTCCCTATTTCAATAGAGAATAAAATAGGATTTGGATAACCTTGGAGCAAAAAACCCTCAATCCAATAGAGCAACAACAAAGACAATGTTGACTTCGTTTTTGCTTCGTCGAGTGGAGGGAGGTTTGCTCCAAGGTTAAACTACTCCAAAAATTTATTCTCGAAACCAAGAGGAGCTCATTCAGGTATTCATGTGCGCAAGTCTTCTTTAATTATTATTTATTGAAGCAATTAATTTTAATATTTCGTCAAATTTAATCTAATTTTTCCTCATTGGTCTCATCAATATGTGTAGGAAAACTAGTTTCAATTTAGATGTTGAAGTGGAATACATATCTGAAGCAAAGAGCTCAAAATGGTAAGGGTTTAGGTGGAACAACAAAATTTGTTTGATATTTTTCTTATATGTCTTGGTCGAGTGGGAGTTACATAAATTTTTATAAGAAATAACAAAATTTTCCATGAAAACATTCATGTAGTATTTGTCTTTCTTTGATAATTGTGTTTTTATTTGAGTGAAAGACCATAAATTGTCATTTTTCATGTAAGGCAGTAGGAGAAACTCTTACTCTATTAATTGGGAATAGGGCATTGGTATGATTGTTCTTCTATTTTATTATTTGTTTATTGCATCTAACTTCTCCTCCTTCCTTTTTTTTACGGGAACTTCCATTCACATACCTAGATTTGAAAGATTTACTGTTGGAGTCATATACGTGAAAAAAAAATCGTCGAAGTACTTCTCAACTTTTTCCCACCAAGTGCTTGGTTATCTGGTGCATGATTTAGTTTTTCATTTCATTTGATTTCAAGAAATTTTTTATTTCTACATTGCAAATCTTCCATGACCATAAATGTTGATAAAAACTAGGGCAAACAGAATTACTGTTTGTTTTATAATGTTTTCTCTTGTTTTATTGACAATTCTTGTGATATAATGTTAATTCATCATCATCATTATTATTTTGTGTTCATAATAAAGACAATGCCAATAAATAATATCACAATGCAAACAAGAACACCAAAAATGGGCTTTGGCACTCAGAGGTATCTAGACTAAAATAGGTGTAAGCATTTTTGTTTTGACCTAGGTCCAAATGTAATATATGATTAAAAATTTATTTGGTATCTAATAATCCTAAAGAACATGAATAATTCTTTTAAAATTATGACCAGATGTGGATTGAAGAAAAAGAGAAAAATAATCATAATCAGGAAAGTTTTCATGTAAGTTCCTTAAGAGATCTAGATCCAGATATAATGTATAGGAAAATACAAGATATCTAACATGTGGACATATGGGATATTTACATTATGTGTAATGATGAAAATATAAACTTTTATAGAGTATTTTAACTGTCATATTATCAAAATGAAACCTGCAACCCTTCTACAATGCATAGCAAAGCTGTAACTTTCTTCAAAATGCGTGGACTTGTCGGTTATGGGCCCACGTATATATTGGAAGCAAACAAAACAGTGATTTCCACAAACCTTGACCAATAGATGTTGGTCCCACTTTGAACGCTTAACACCGGAACCCAAAATGCATTCTACTTTAACTTATAACATATCGCATCCATTTAAAGATTTAAACCACATGCATCTAATTATGCAATATTCGTCAATTTGAAAATCTTGATCCGAAGATCATTAGATCTATTGAATACTGGACGGACAGCTCGAATTATTAAATCAGGTTCGATTGAAATTTTTAAACCCCGAGCAACTTTAATTGCGATAACCGTCGATCAAAGATCAAATGGTTGTCGTTCCTCTTAAATCGCAATTTTATTATGCGAAATAATGTTGAGGTCTCCGTCGTTGATCCAGTAATTGATCCAACAACCATCGCGTTATCGCGTGCCAAATAGCCCGATGGATAATTTTTTTTGACTCATGCGATATAAGTGGTTTCATGAGGCTACGTGTCATCATCACATGCTATCGCACAGATAAAATAAAAACAACTTACCATCTTGAAGCTATGCGATATACCTTTTGTCGGTTTTTAGAAACCATTGACTCATTCTGCATTCAACTTGACTTAGAGTTCCAGTCTTGCCTCACCATTCCACCTTGACTCACACTTCCTTAGTAATATGGGCTTTCAAACACCCATAATTCTATCATGATTTTGTCGCATCACTTCAGATTCATGAATTTAACCGAAATGTGAGGTTCCGCCAATGTGCATCCATAATACCACATACCACTGCATGCTGACTTAGCTCTCAGCATTCTCATTCAGACTTGCGCAATTTTCTTGCCATTCCACATAACAATCCAGAATTGAACCACCAATGCGTTGAGACTCTAAACTAAATACAACAGCGCATTCTATAATTTGATATTATCATTGGATTACCATTGATCCTTATAGTGATCGATGGTCGATCAGTAAACTCATAACACGAAATTGAACTCATAAATCTAAATATAAGTAAACAATACTCATACACACATAGATCTACACAACACGTAATTCAATTATATACAAAACTCGATTACAGTCTAAGGCATCTCAGCCTTAGTCACAAATTCTCCTGCAGTTACATTGTATTCTCCCACACACTCTCTGTCACACAACACGGACTCTTTATATAGAAATTTTCAAGAGCAAGGATCATCTAAGATCCACGATTTTTCTCCCTCGATCACTCAAACAAACCCCTAAATCTCTCGTTATGCATACATGGTAGATAATCAGTTCCATCAATTTAGTTCTATTTTAAAAAACTTTGCCCCAGTTTACAATGATTTTCCACGTTTTCTCCTTTCACAGCTTTGGATTCTTATTTTAATGAGGATGGTCGGATGCTCCTGCATCATGTAGCATGCCTTTATTCTGGATTTAAATGATTTTTTCATGAAACCCCATAAATAAAGGATATTATTATTAAATAATGTATTCAATTTTTTCATTAAATTGTTGTAAAATGTATCTAAGGTATCTGGTATCTTGATATTAGTTATGACGAGTTCCTATAAACTCATCCAGATCCACATGGTATCCCTTTGTTCTTGTGTCAGAACCATAAAATTCCATGTCAATGGACATGTGGAAACTTCCCTACCCACATGTCGCCTCCTCATAAGGCCACATCTTCAGTTAGAAATTTCATCCTATTTGATCCATTCACATCACATAATTTTTTTTAAATCCTTTTATAAACTTTATATATATTCGATTTTCCAAATTTCCAATCTTTGAGATCTAGGATTTCCAAAACTTTTGAATACATCTAGATGTGTGGTTTTATTTTTCTTCCAACTCACTCTTCTCATCTCTTCTAGATTTTTTTAGAATAAAAGAGTTAGATATATAAAATTTTGAATTCCCTGTCAACATGCCACATCAACACACCATGAAAGCATTCCATGACACCAAATCCGATCCAAAATTCCACATCACTAGTGACATGTCAGTAGCCATTTATGTTTCCATGTCACACTCTAGTTGGGTTCATCCTATGTAGATTTTACACATCATTAGTAACACAATAGTAGCCATGTACATTGACATGTCATGTAGCACGTCGTACTTTGGGTGTGTAATCCTAGGTGGCTCCATGTGACCACCATGTGTTCTACACTACCAACATCTGAATGTGATTTTTTTCAAAACATATTGTATGAAGCATCCCACAACCTAAAAATCCATCTAAATACAAAAAAAAATCAAATAACAATGGCTTGGGTCTCACCTAACCCTAACTGCAATACCTACAAAAAAAAATTGCGTTGTGTTCAAATTCATTTTCCACTCAGCTACGTGCACCACTAAACAACACCACTTAGTAACATATTCCTACCAAAATTAGACATGTTTTAAATTTTCTATTATTCCCCTTCTCCAACCAATATGCAACTCAGGTTGAAGATCGACCTTGATTACATGCCCAAAAAATCTTGAAATATCCCCATGAAAAAGTTCAATTTGTTACAAGACAATCTGCATCCTTCTTCACCATGAACCAATCGTGCAAGTTGATGTGATCCACGAAGTTCTTATGCCTTCTCCTCTCCACGCACTTAGCTATATATATGGGGTAAATGGAGAGAAAAGGATCATGTCCCTTCAATTCCTATGGGGTTGAAACATGATACCCATACAAGTTTACTCACCAAAATTATTTCGCCAACACACATCTCCTCCTTGCAATATACATAACCGTTTGCTCAAGTGTTGATTGGGGTGTGCATTTAACTAACCGCACCCACTCGTCACACATTCTAATTCATGTTTAGGGGTAATCTCCCAAACTCATTAACCAATTCATGATGTAAGGCATTATTGAAAATAGTTGTGCTCATACTCAAATCGTCTAAGTTGTGTCTAAACAGTAAATTTTTTGCACCAATTTCTCTATGTCTTCTTTGCACACTTTGACCATTATCCTTTCCACAATGCCAGAAGAATAAATTTTCTCAATATTTCTTCCTTCACACTCGGGGATGTTTCTCTCCACTACCTTCTTTCTCTCTGTCGACATTTCATAAGGAGACGGGGCAGTATGATTCCATCCTCCACTCAAGCTATCCACTCTGACTTCAATGCTTATCAGCGCAGGCCAATACTTCATTAGGAAGATAGTTATGAAAATTAAGGGTGGTTTGTATGGGCCTTCTCATGACACGCCATAGGGAAACCAACCAATATGCAATCGGAATTAAATTCGCATGCAACAACCCATCACGGGATTTCCCTCTTATAACTCTGGATTCGTATGTCCCTCCATTCAGACCAGTCATGAATTTATTTTCACAAATAAATAATTTACATAACTAGGTTTATATACATGGGTTTTTATGGAAAAATAGTTGTTACATATTATCATGTTCTACAATGTCTTTCCATCACAGAAAATACTCTCTCTTCTAATTGTTGTTGATAACCTTAACTCTATAAGCCTCAATATCCTCTAGCTTCAACTCTAGGTGATCAACAACGAAGGATGTTATATCTGATGACATTCTTATAGTCTTCAAAATAGTATTGTGTATTTTATATATATATATATATATATATATATAATTTTTTGTTCATCATATTATCTTCACATTCACATCAAGTACAATTGAGGCACCCAATTGCATCATCCACTTTGGTCAATATGGTCCAATATCACTCAATAATAGTTCCTAGATAGGTACTAATGTGCATTTAGAAATTCTAGCAAGCATCATTTTAGAGAGGATACATTAGTATTGCAAGTTGACCACCCTCAATCTTGTTTATGTTGTACATTCTACACATTATATTACTTAACTAAGCCTTGCGGGTAGTTCAAATTCCAATATCATGATTTGGTTAGAGTGAGTTGGTTTCGGTTATGTTAAAGTTTAACTTTCTAGTGAAGTTGAGACTAATTGTGCTATAATCATCCATATTTTTCAACGGCCCAACTTTAGTCAAACCTAAGTAATATTAGTTGTTGTATTGTTATTCATGTGCATTTCGAAATTGTAAAAGGTATTGTTCTAGAAAGGGCACATTAGGATTACAAGTTTTCCATCCTTAGTCTTGTTCCTATTGCATATATTTTATATGTTATATTTTCTCACTATGCCTTAGGGTTTTTTCATCTTGCACTTTCTAGTCACAATTTAAATTACAAGAGTTGGTCATGTTCAATTTTCTTTTATAGTCATTGAATTTGTATGTTTATCTTTGTAAATTATGTTAGTTTTCGCAATTGATTTTATTTTTAGGCTTTTTATTGACATAATATTTATGGTATTTCATTTTTTATTGATATCCTAGAAGAATAAAGGGCTCTGCTAGAATGGGATCTTCAAAAAAACTGAGAATACTGAGCATGAATAACAAAACATTTCCAGTAAAACCAATATAATTGTGAACCATGATATGTGATAAAAAACAAAGTTGGAGTACATAAACAAGTACCTCCATTCATGAAATTCACCAAGGCATTATGTATGTTTGCAAGCTTGCTAAATTTGTTTCACCGTGTTAAAAGAGTAATGTTTATTTGTGGTTATCGTCTATTGACAAAAATACTTGTCCAACAAAGGAGCCACTTGTCTGGAATCCATGTGGGGTAATTTTGACCAACTCGTGGTCTATGTGGAGAAAACTGGTATACACAAGTGATATTCCACATTTCAAGCCCAACCATTTCTTCAATCTTACTACTTTGTTAGGAAAAATAGTAACAAAATTGTGATATTTTATGGATTTTAATTTATTGTTGCAATGTTTCATAGTACACTTTTGGTACATGAACAACATATTTGATGAAACCAACATTGATTTTTCTTATGTTTTTTCTTAGATGTTGGCTTATCACCAATACTTGGTTATTTGTATTGTGATATAGTAATGCTTGTAATGTAAGTCTCTATATATTCCATTTATGATAAAGATGAGATTCTTAATTCTGGTTATTATATTGGAAGACACTTACATATCGAGTATGCCACCATACCAATGTCGTTGTTGCCTTTAAAAAGATGCCAAGAAACTCACAATCTATGCAAAAACCATATGCAATGACATGCCAAAAATGTATAAGAGAGTGGAGCCACTAAGAAACCCTTAGGCTTGTTGTAAGAATCAAATGTATAAGGGAGAGGAGCGACCGAGAAAAATCACAGTCTGTGTGTATTATATTTTTTATGCATATCACCGTTGAATATTCGACGAAAGAGGCAGGTTGTGGAATATTTGAACATTTCTGGTCGGAGTACTCGTCGGATACTCAATGATCAATTCAACAGATAGAAATGTCGGTACCTTAACCCTCCCGTTGTACAAAAATACTTTCCATCGCTTAACCAACTCTTAACTGTCAACTTGAAAGCGTCAGAGTGACAACACTTCTATCGCACAAATTAATTATTCCATCGATTACCCAATGCCTCAACGTTGTTTTTTTCGTCAGTCAAAACGAACTATGTGCCAAATATCCACCACATATCTGACGCGTCATCATTGGTTTGAAATCATCAGAGTGACAAGACTTTTGTTACACAATTTACTTATTCCATTGATTACCCAACGACTCAACATCAATTTGTTCCATCGGACAAAATGACCTATGTGTCGAATATCCAACTGTGGACTAGTGCGAGACTTGCTAAATATTCAATGTTATGGCTGTCAGATATTTGATGATTTGTAGTGTCGCAAAACCGACCTACAAATTTCAGCTGTTTAATAACCATTTCATCCTTTTTATGTGTGGGAAAATCGACAATTGTACCATCACATATATTACGTTTACTAAACTGTCGAGTATTAGAAAAAATTCCAACAATGATTTGATAAACACTAATGTGTTGGATATTCGATGCTAATAAGTCGCATATCTGACTAATAACCATCATATTTTGGCCCCATTTGTACTCGTGACCGCTTTAGCTTTTTTTTTGTTTTATTGCTAGTGAAAAGAGGGTTGTACATTTCCATTGGTTTTGGGGTAGGGGGGAGAGTCTAGTTCCCTTTAGTTATTGGAACTCCCTGTCTATGCTTAATACATTTAATTGGTTTGAGTTTTGGATAAATTTCATCTATTGTCTTATTGGGTTCTATGAGGTATTTTCAACAATTTGGGTCATCATGCCACAACATCATGGCCGTAGTTGACTAGGAGCAGGGAGCATGGATACACCAATAGTTCTTCTGTTGAGGTTCTGACCCAAGAGGTGACCATTGTTTATCAATTAGAAACCTCTCCTGAAACTCAGGCTAAAATTCAACAGCTTGAAAGGAATGTCTGCAGGGACAAGCATACCTTTTCAGATTCTGAGCTTGTGGAATAAGTGTTTCAATGGCTCTTAGACCCTAGGAATACCAAGGGAAGGATAAATAAATATATGCATAAGGTCACTTTTCAATGGTAGCTAAAGACATTATTGGGGCAGGTTCTTAAGGAGAAACATGATTACATAAATGAAATAATCTCCTTCCCTAATGGCCTACAACAGAACTAATGGAGAATGTAGGAAAACCTTGATCGGTTGAAAGCTCGTTTGATCCATATGGAAAAAATATACAATGGGAGTTCAAGCTTCCTATACCCTCGGGCACTAGCCTGGATGGCCCAACTACTTGAGCACTAGCCTGGGTGACCCAACTCCTATGACACCATCCAACTCTTACATGGATATATGTTTAGTCACGTTTATGTTGTTTTTCTGGTCCCATGGATATCTGATGTTTAGGGTAGTGAGGTCAATTTTGTTTGATGTAAAACTTTGGTATATCTCATACTGGCCAAAAGATATAGTAAGAGTGAGTCCAGTATAATTTTGTTATAGTTGATATTAGTGATGTAATATTTTCTTAATGGAAAACACTCAACTTACAAAAAATATACAAGTCCAATCACTAGATTTGGGTTTTATGGGGGTATTATGTATAAATTTTCTTGAATTATATATATATATATAAGAGTTTAAGGTAGTATTTTAATGGGTGGTCTTAGATATTGTTGAGTATTTGATTAATTTTATGTTAACAAATACTTCATTCTTATTTTTTTTATAGAAAATATATTTTATATTTATAAGTATGGGAAGTATCTTTTGAGTTTTTTTGTAAGGTTTTACTTGGAAAAACAAAATTTATAACTTAGTAATTAGAGTAAAAGGTTGTATTATTAAATAATTATTCCACCCCTACTAATGAAGTTATCACTTAGTTGTTGACGGAAACCATAAACTAAAGGAATAGGAATAGGGGAGAGCCACTAAATTACTTATTAGGTATAACTTAGTATCTCATTTCAGATTAGTTATTCTAAAAATGTAATTCTAAGTACACAAGCTTCTTAGCCAGAATCAAGACCTTGTCAGTCTAGTTATTTGTCTTCTTTTGCATTTCATTAATGCAGAAGAGAATCTCCTGCTAGGTTTCAAAGAACTATACTAAACATTGTCCATGATGGTATTCAACTACTATTAAATGTCAACCATTTGCATATATATATTTTTTGATGAGTTCTTGTATCCCCTGTGTTAAGCACCCATCCTCCAACCTTCTCCTTTACCTTAGCATATGTGATGAACCTTCTCGTAATTACTCCCTCCTTTCAATATTCCTTATCTCTCTATGAATTTCAAGAGGAGTGGATTGCACGTATACAATAATAAAATTCTCTACAAAAAACTAGTACTGAGAGTACGAAAGGGTGTGTTGACCTCTTATCCCTTTGTGTCCCTCCAAGTAAGCAAGACAAACCATTGTCATAGAGTGGCTAACCAAATACACCAGACTCGAAGGGGAGAGAGAACTAAAAACTAAAAAAACCTTTGGGTGGTTTGACTAGAAACTAGGAAAGGGGGGAGGAATCAAAGAGCCTAGATGCCCCAAATCTAACAGATACAACCAGAAGGATAAGAGGAGTTGCCTAAAAAAGACCTAAAAAATATGCTCTTTAATCTAGACTTAATAGAAATATAAAATAGGGAGTGAAGAGGGGACTTAAACTTCGATGAAGTACTACGAGGGAGAAAATCTCAACTAGAAAGGGCCAAACAAATTGAAAATACATTAGAAGAATAAATTCATAACATTTGGTGCAAAAAGAAATCATGAAATAGAAGATCCAAGCCAAGCTAGGAGAGTAGAGTAGAAGTAGAGCTTGAGTTTAAGGTTAAACCAAGGATTTGAGAAAATTTTGGAGAAATATGATTGAACACATTCTTATATCTACTTGAGACTACAACAAATGCCTTTGACATCAACACTGACCAAACCTCATATCTCTAGGTTGGAGGCACCTGTCTTGAGCCTGGACAAACCATAAACCTCCACCTACGAGTCACTAAATCAACTTGAGGAAGGCATCTGTTTGGAGTTCCGCCAACCAAAAATATAAAGCCAACCAAGAAAAATATAAATTTTCAAATGAGTTACCTTGAAAAATGCATACAACACCAATTAACCAGAAGTCGTGTGGATTATTTTAGTGTCCTATAATTTAGAGGATCTCAAGGTGATTGAGTATTTTATCTCAGTAATCTTATATTGTAAATAATTTTCAATCTAAAAATGATTTCCAAAAAAATATATAAAACAAAATGAAAAGAGGGTATATCTAAAAAAATGAATAAAGAGAAAAAGAAGAAAAGAAAGAAAAATTGAAAAAGAATAAAAATGAAATTAGAATCCCACAAAAGAAAAACAAAATAGAATAACACCGAAAGTGTTGCAAATTCAAATGCCAATACTGATAGATATTTTTCTTTCTATCAAATGAAATAAGGTTGTGTGCCTAGTTTTCTTTCTGTCAAATGAAATAAGGTTGTGTGTTGATTGTTTAAAATGCCACAATGACTAGTTATTTTTTTAAACCATACCGTTTAATCATAGTTAAACAAATTTAAATTTTTGCAAATTAAGTTAGAGAATAAATATTTTCCAAACAATATAATCTTGGTAAATCACTAGTTAGGTAGAAAATGAAATTGATTCAATTGTTTTATCTGAATCAATAGGAGAAATACGTGATAGGATAGAATATATTTTTCATATAAAAAAAAAAGGAAATATGGGTTTGCTAGTCTAAATGCACCCCTAGAAGAAATAAAAAGTTTTAGTTTAGCAAAAAGAAATTGAATTTGAAAGGGTAGGTAGAAGTGTTTTTCTTTGAAACGGATTAAAAATAACTTTATCCTAAGTTTTAATCTTCATTGAGCATTGGGCGCATAAACAAATATATATGTTTTATTTATGTTTATCCTAACTTTGGATTAAAGTTAAAATTCATAACTCGATAAATTTTATTTATCCCATGTGGTTAAAAAGCTCGCAGTTGTCCACCCCACGATCTGCTCGCTTCCCAAATCAATGACACTTATTTACTTTCGGCCCTCCCTCTCTAACCTCGCTTTACTGCTGGGGGGTCCAAAAAAAGTTGCTTTCCCATTGAGCCCCACTACCACCTGGCCTCCCCTCTGCATTATGCACCCCCCCCCTGCCTAAACCACTAATCTCCAACTACCCCCTCTGAAAACCTTTTATCCCTTGCTTTATTACCACTATCCCCACCTGACACTCCACCATTACCTTTGTGCCACATTGTCGAATCATTTACAATCAAATCACTTCCCGAGTTTATCCATTGAGAAATTAATTACCACTAGATAACCATTAATGCAATGGACCCATGCCATTTGCAATGGAAAACCTGTATTCATTATATAAACCCTAAAATCGATCCTCTTCAAACTTTACTGTTACATTTCCTCTGCAAGTTGAATTTTTTTGCAGGTCTTCAAGTGCACCCAACTTTTTAACATCTGAATAATTTGTGATCAAGCGTTTTTACCTTGCCTTCCTCCTTCAACCAATCACACACCTGCGACACATACCTGGTAACCTTTTTTCTCACAATTCCAATCAAATTCTTCAGAATTAATCAGGCCTCCTAAAAATAAGAACCAGGAGGACCCTTTGAACTCTTTAGTCCATCCTCCCATAGACTTAGATCACATTCCTTTAGCAGATAGGGACTATAAGATAACTGAAACACAGTCCAAATTTGAATTATTTGAACTATATTGATGGTTGGAAGACAAATATATTGATAAATTAGATGATATTGTATTATAGGAGCCCAATATCAGAAAATTCCAATCCTTTTACATTCCCAATCAAAGAGCCATTATTTCCCCTACTGGTGAAATCCTTTTCACCATAACTGCCCAGTCAGTGAACCAGATGATGCAATCTCTCTATGTGGAAAACAACACTCCTTTCTCCTTCGAAGCCCTCACTGAACTGTATCAAAAAAATTATTTTGCTAAAAGAGCCAAGATCTTTGACATATTTTTACCAGAGAATGCCCAAATTCCAAATAAAAACCCTCCATACCCTTCCTCCATCTTCCCTGATCAAGATAAGTAGATAATAATTGTAATTTCATATATCCTTGGTTATTATTTTGATCAGTGGGTAGAGGAACCCATTTTAGGCTTCCTTTACATATTTTCAATAGATAGAAAACCATCACTTATTTTTAATTTCAACCAATTCCTGGTTGACAACATCCATGAGCAGTTTATTAAGTTTCAGACTGAAGAAGTATTTAAATACTCTTCTATTTTGGTATATATGTTTTTGTATTATCAAGCATAAAGGTTCAAATTTTCCATGTAGAAGCTTGATGAAGAGGGAAACCAGCAATCAGTGATGTTTTGGACATCTCTTGTGGTGAAAGAACAACAAGAATTTTCTTACAAACAATTTTTTCACCTAGCTATGAGTGTCCTTAGTAGTTCAGCAGAACCCAAGATAAGTGAAGACATCAAGAGAATTTTACATTTAACAAATCAGGCTAAGGCAGGAGACTGGTACTTGTACCAGAATTACACTGAAATCAGAATCTAAGGATGCAATCTAGCACCTTATAAGCTCCCAAAATACCTCCCCATAAGGATTTTTGCTCTCGAATATATCAAACAGATGATGAATTCAGATGAAATTAATTTTTTGTCAGCTAAGAATAAATCCCAGTTGATAATCAAGACACATATGGGTCTTTCATTTGTAATATCAGGTCAGCAGGGGAAGAGGCAGATAAAATTTTGAAGGAGATGAAATTCAGCCTAAGTTTCACTTGGTCCTATGACCCTCTGGGTATCATTTCCAAGTTGAGAGTAGAAAATAAAACTACTCCTTACATTTATACCCAGAGGCCTGATATAGAGAAATATATGAACCAGTCAGTATGGGTTGAAAAATACATTACAGGAAGCTCAGGAGCAGCTGGTATCTACATCAACATCACAAACTCCTGTCCCATAGAAGAAATAAGTTAATAGACAAAGGGAATAAGATTCACCTTCAGTGACTGACAATGCAGGAAAAGAGTTTAAAATCATGTACAGGAAGAGAACAAAGCTAAATCCAAAGGTTGATACAAAAAATAATCCATAGCAAGAAGTAGTTGTGGTGATAAAAGAAACACCATCCTCCTCTCAAATAGGTGGCCAATTTACTGCATCTCCCACAACATCCTCAGTATCTCATGACCAACAAGAAACTGTCCAAACAACTAAGGTTGATCAAGGAGAGAAGGAGAAGACATGATTTGATAGATTCAGGGAAATAAATCTTAAGAATGAGATTCTTAAGAACATCACTTATGCCCAATTCTGGAAGCAGACTTCCAACTCTCAAAGTAGGTTACTATCATTGTTTGGTTCAGAGAAGGGAAAGATGTAGGTGGCCTTCCTTGAGGCCCAAATACCACAACCAAAATCAGCATCTGATTACAAGAAAACAACATTCAAATTCAACATAAAGGATATTCATCCCATTGACCAAATGGAGATGCATAAGCAGATAGGTGAAATGATTTCCTCAAATTTAACTAATACTACCATGAATCTTTCTAAATTGTAGGTTTCATTATCAAATACCCAATCACGGTTGAAGATGGATAAGATTTATTCTATTGCAAAAGATACAAGGATTAAATACTCAGAAGATTTAGTAGTCAAGATGGGATATGACCCTGCAAACATAAAATATGCAGAGGGAATAATCAAGAAGAAGAATGCTGACATAGTAGCATTGAGGAAGCAGTTAAAATTCTCATCCACTAAAGATCCCCTTAGAAAGGACATTGACAAGATAGAGACCCAGAAGACTGACATGATGAAGCTCATCATGGAACAGAATGCACAGATAAGGCAGATGGAAACTGAGATGGAGAAGATGATCAAAGAAAGAGAGAAGAATGAAAATATTTCTATGATTCCATTAGATGGTGTACCTCTTACAGCTATCCCTACAACAGTATCTACAACTTCCACTCCATGTACTACACGGTTAGCAGATAGTGCTGAAAATTTGACTAAAGTTGTTGAAAATTTGTCAATTCAGACAGAGGAAATCAAGAAATTGCAGGACCAGGTCAAATCTTTATAGAACCAGAAGAAAAGGACTGAGGCTTCTCACTCAGCTGAATCACAAAGAGCTCAGAAAATAATTGAAATATTGTAGAAATATGAAAGGGAATCAGCAATTGGACAGACCTTGGCCCAAGCCAAGGAAATCATTTGGACAGACATCATGAATTCAATACTTGAAATCTGGCCCTGCATTCAAATCATATTTGAGCATAAAGAGTTGATCAAGAGAGCAACGGAGGCTATACAGGATATTAAACAAGAGTTTGGATAAATTCATGCAACAACAACAAATATCATCAAATTCCTAAATTATAAATATAGATATGAACTAGAATATTTAGGATTTGATGACAGAACAAAAACCATTCTAGAGGTAAAGAGGATTCTTACCAAAAATAATCTGGTTATTCGTCTAGAAGAGAAGTGTCATAGTTTGGAGATAGCAATCAATAGATTTTTTACCAGAATTGATACTTTAACTCAGAAGGGGCTGCTAGTTTATTTGTAATTAATGAAAAGTTAATTACTTATGAAGAATATGTTAGAAAACTGAAAGAGATAGCCAAAGACATCTCTAAATTTGAAAACATCAATGGCATTTTGATAGGCAGAGCATTTTTGGAAGCTATGGGTAATGATTTCTTCATCCAACATGAAGTAAATCATATTTTTGTTGTAAATCCCACTTTGTCCAGATATACTGAGGTTGATGAGATTTACCAGAAGGTAATAAAATTAACCATTCCAGATGAAGATAGGTGGGATAAACTTTGCGAGTAACAAGACTGAGAAGTAATTCGGATGTAGTCAAAACACAGGGCATCACATCAGCCAGCGCAGCACAGGAATAATCCTATTCAACAATTGACTCCTCTAAAATAGAGCCACCTTTCCACATTGTTGTGCACCTTGCCTATTATTTTGTAGAAGATCAATTTTATTATTTGGGATAATGCCAATAATACACTGTCAGTTGAGACATCGATTTTGTAAATCATTTTTTAATTTAGCATATATACAATTCAAAGTTTGAAGTATTAAGGGTTGATTGTTGAGTATAATTTTCTCTAAGAAATGTAATTTTCTGGTTGCTGGAAGCATCAATAATACAAGGACATTCTTCACAGGATTTATGTGGTGTACAAATTAGTGATGTTTTTCTTCTGTTAATGTGTTATTCATTTTTTTCTCTCTGTATTTCTGAAATGATTAATTACATAACAAAAATTGTGACGAATAGGATATGTTATAAAGAGCACCCTATTCTGGTTGTTTGTAATTTATATGTTTTATGCTGAGGTCAAATTGAGGAATACTTCATTTCTCCTTAATTTCTACTGAATTTTAAATTTCTTCCATTTCATAATTCATTTAAAATCCTGAAAGATCCAACTAGTGCCACATATATTGCCCTGTGAAACTCCTTCAAAATTTGATGCAGATCCAGTTAATATTTAGACTCCATATCCCAATGGAATTATAACAATTTAATCAAGCAAAAAATCCAAATCAAATCACAAACAAACAATAAGTACATTAATAACTAGACTGAAATTCACATAAAACATAGCTAAATTTTACAGAGAGATCCCTCTTTGAAGCTGGGATCTCCCTCTTTGAAGCTGGGAGGGCTAGATCCTAGCTTCCAAAGTGGTTTTGTTGTTGTCCTTTTTGTTTATTCTCACAACATCATAAATTACATAACAATAACATAGTGGCAACCAGACTGGGGAAAATTAAAAATATTGTAATTTTCTTCGAATTCATTACCCTGGTTAAGAAAAGTGTATGATAGGAATATTTCAAGAGATTGTTTCCTTTTCATTTTTGTAAATAATAAGTGTGTGTGTGTCTCATATTTTAATTTTGGCTCCCAAAAGAGCTTACACTAGATCTCATCCTGATCCAAAGCCTGCAGTTATTGTTGATGATCCTGAAAAATTGCTGAGAAGAAAAAGTATAGTTGAGAGCCAAGGAAGTAGCAGTCCTCCCCATAGGGAAGATTCTCTTCCAAAGGATTTTGTTACCCTACAAGACATTGAATTTGATTTATCTTTTGAGCATAGTTTGTTTAGAACTAAGTCAACCAACTGGGTAAATCAAACTATGGTAGATCAATCCACATTAAGACATCATTCTATGGAAGTACAATATTCCCAACATTGACCTCCAAATTCTTCAAGATTTTGATAAATTGCAAGGTTTAGTTTCAGGTCTTGACCTTTCTGTTCGTGAGGCATATGTCCAACAAGCTATTGAACTCTCTGCCCTAACTTCTTTTGCAGTTTCAGCTACCTCATCACATTCTGTTCATCCGAGATCATCTAGTCCTACCCCTTTTGTAGTTTCCACTAATACGCCTGTAATTTCTCATCAAGCAACTCAAACCCCATCTTCTCCCCAATTCTCACCCACAATCCAACCTTCACCTTCACCACAACCTCACACTTCATTTCATCCTCCACCTCTGATTCAACCTCCACCTTTCATCCAAAAACCACCTTTGATCAATCCACATATTGTCCATCCTCATATACCTATAATGGAAGCCAGATATGCTCCATTTGTTCTTCAAGGTCCTTTGGCAAAAATGCCACAGGACTATCAAACTAGGATTCCACAGTTTGATGGAACTATACCTATCACTGCTCAACAACATGTAGATAGGATGAATGATAGTTTTGACCTTTAGGAAGTAGATGAGGAAAATTTCAAAATGAGGTTGTTTACACAAAGTATCATTGGAGAAGTTAGGAAGTGGTTTAAAGCCTTGCCACCTACTAGCACCAATGATCTCCCTGCATTCCATTAGTCATTACTTAATATATGGAAAGTCAAAAAGAAACCTCTTCAGATTCTATCAAAATATGAAATCATTAGGAGGGCACCTGGGGAAAGTGTCTTGGATTATTGCACTAGATTCAATAGTATTTACAATGTAATTCCTGCAAAAATTAAACCACCACAAGGTCTAGCCTTAATAAAATTCCCAGATGGATTTGAGGCAGACATGTCTTCTCAGCTGAGAGAGATAAACTCTTCAACATTAGAAGAAATGTAAAAGGATGTAGTGAGTGTAGAAGCCAATTTGTTAGCAAAAAGGGCTAGGATAAAAAATGAAAGAAGAGTGACCATGAAATAAGAACCCTTAACCTCTTCTGTTGATGCAAAAATAGAAATAATGATGGAAAGGATTAACCTAACAGAAAGGGCTCCTCCAAGAGAAAACCATCCTGCACCTCAAAATCGTAATCAAAATGTTAGAATAAATCCTCCCCAAATCAAACAGAGGGAACAAATGGGACCAGATCAAAAAATTAGACCTCCTTTTCAGGAGAATTATGTTGATGATGATGGGGAAATTGTAGAAGAGGTAGAATATAACCAAATAAATTTGATGGGTATTAATCATGATGAAACAGTTTTTTCTCACTCAAGAAGAACAATAGTTTTTTCAACATTCCCAAACCAAGCTTGATTAAGAGGAATCAAATGATTACAAACAGGGATTTGAAAATTTTATTATGGAATTCCATTGCCAATATAACCTTAGGAGTAAGAAAATTTCAGATATCCCCAACAAAAAGAATTCTGAGAGTCCTGCTAAGAAAACCTCTAATACTGTTGTTAAGAAAATCACAGATAATTCTGCCAAGAAAACTATTGATATTTCTGGAAAAAAGACAATGGAAATTCCTGCCAAAAAGGTAGTTGATAATACTTCGAAAGCTACTCAAATTGATATCCCAACCACCAGTTAGCAAAAATATCCAGTATCAAAATAAATTGTTGATAAATCTGATTTTCTGAACCTGAGTAAGATTCAAACATCGTTCAACATTGAGAATGAATTAGCAAAACTAAAAATTCCCATTCCTCTAACAGAGTTAATAAACAAACATTTATACAAATCTCAAGTGATGAAATCTCTAAACATAGGGGAAAACATAGACTGTTAATTTGAATGATGAAGAACCTGAACTCTTATTTGGGCCAGAAGTTGATGGAAAACCACAGGAAGGAGTTGTTCCTCCATTCTATGTTAATTTTCAGGATAATATTCTTAATTCTTAATTTTTTTAAAAATCCAACAATAATTAAAATACATAAACTTAAAATATAATTTACTAACAAAGTCATGATTAAAAAAAAAAAAAAACTACACTATTATTTAAAGATATATCTAACAAATTAACTAAATATAATTATCAACCTTTATGTAATAAATCATAATTTAAACTTATACTTCTAATTAAATTATATACTTATAGCTCATATAATTAATCTAACAATTTAGATTTATATATTAAAAAATTAATTAATTAATTAATAAGAATTGATATAATTAGCCGACTAAAAAAAAATTCAAATTATTATTTTTTTCTCTTTCTCATTATTTTCTCTCTTATATTTAAACATGATCTGGGCTCTTAAAATACTCCTCAACCTTCTCAAGAAATTTGACACTCCCCTGAAGATGGACTCATTTCTGTAGTCTGAAACGTTAGGTTAAAAAACTCATCAACAGGTTATTCCATTCTTTTTCAGAAAAAAATTCTCCATAATGTTATGTTAGATTCAGGTCTTTTGCACAATTTAATGCCCATAGCTATTATGGAAAAACTTGGACTTGACATTACCAAACCTTATAAAGATTTATATTCATTTGATTCCAGCAAAGTAAGATGCCTATGTCTCATCAAAGATCTCTATGTTACTTTAGCTCAAATCCCATCCAAAAGTCTAGTAATGGATATAGTGGTTGCAGATATACCCCCTAAGTATGGCATGTTGTTGTCACGCTCATGGGGAGAAAAATTCCAAGGGACCCTACAAATGGATATGACCTTTGCTACCATACCAGTGTTTGGTTAGCAAAGAATATTATATAGGGAAACTTTGATGAAATTCATGGTGAGTAGTTAGGATAAACCACACAACTATCCTCTTTCATTCTTTATGCTGATGGAGATATCAATATTTAGGTTACCAATGCAGAAATGATATTTGTGAAATAGATGAAAACCAAACACAAAAAGTGGAAAAAAATACTCAAATTGAACCTCTTTGGAACATGAGCTTTGATGGATCTTGTAGCAGAGAGGGTTTTGGAGCAAGAGTGTGGGTTTCAAACACAGGAAACGATCATGCTAAAGGTCATTCATATAAACTCAATTTTCAATGTACCAATAATATAGCTGAGTATGGAGCACTTATACTAGGATTGCAATTGTTGAAAAAATTGGGTGCCAAAATAATTTCGATTCATGGGGACTCTGAATTAATCATAAAACAAATTAAAGGAGAATACTTTGCAAAACGCCCTAGATTGAGAGCATACAGAAATGTTGTGCTTGATTTTCTATAAAGTTTTTTGGAATATGATCTTTCTACAATTCCTATAAATCATAATATCCTTGCAAATGGTCTGGATTTTTTAGCTAGCACCTGTAAAATGCCTCACCCCAATCGACAATATACAGTGGAAGTAAAACATCGACCAGTTGTACCAAACAATATGAGGTATTCGAAAGTGTTTGCAAATGACAAACAAACTGAAAACTTTCTACAATATAAGGATGAATATGAAGAATATAGTATCGATTTAGAGTGTTAATTAGAATATCAAATAGTTGTACATTCTAATGTAGAAAAATAGTTAAATACCTCAGATGTAAATATCCATGTAGATAAATTAGAATTGCTTGAAAAAGATCCAGAGAAATAAGAGTTTGAAATACTTCAATTAAAGGATAATGTTTTTCCTAGAGGTTTAGTTGCATTAGAAGAATTATTTGATTTCAATGATGTAGCTAAGAAGCCTAAGAATAAGCCCACATGGGCAGATGTAGAAGAGTGCAACATAGGTAGTGAAAAAGATCCTAAAATGATAAAATTGTACAAATCACTGCCAATTGCTGAAAAACAAAAATACATTGCTTTATTCAAAGAATTCATGTCTTTGCCTGGAGCTATGAAGATATCAAAGCTTATTATACTAGTATTATACAACATAAAATCCCAATTAAAGAGTATCAAAAACCATTTAAGCAAAAAATTCGAAGAATAAATCCAATTCTAATGCCTCTGATTGAGAAAGAAATTAAAAATATGTATGATGTTAAAATCATAGTTCCTCTTAGTACTCTAAATGGGTTTCCAACATAGTACCAACTAGGAAGAAAACAAGAGAAATCGGATGATGCATAGATTTCAGAAACCTTAAAAAGGTCTCCCTAAAATACAACTACCCTTCGTCAAAAATGGATCACATATTATAGAAGGTAGTTGGATCTAGTAGGATTTATTTATTAGATGGTTTCTTGGGCTACAACCAAGTCTTATTTCATCCTGATGATTAGGATAAAACAACTTTCACTACTCCATGGGGTACCTTCATGTATGTGAAGATGCCCATTGGATTAATTAATGTTGGAGCCACATTCCAAAGAGCAATGGATATTGAATTTGGTGATGAAATTGGTAGGTTTATTGTGATCTATCTAGATGAAAATACTTTCTATTCAAAAACTGATGAGGAACATTTGTTACATCTGAAAAGAGTGTTTGAGAAATGTAGAAGGTTTGGAATTTCACTAACTCATAAGAAAACACTTTTTGGCCTTGAAGAAGGAAAAATTCTGGTTCATATCATTTCTAAAGACGGTATTAGGATTGATCCCAGTAGAATTGAAGCTATTTTGAAAATCAGTCATCCTACAAACATTAAGGAGCTTCAATCATTTATTAGAAAGATAAATTTCTTGAGAAGCTTCATTCCCAACATTGCAAAACCTCTCAGAAACATAACAAATATGTTGAAAAGAGATTCAGAAATAAGATGAACATTGAAGGTAGGAAATCATTTGATCGAGTTAAACAAGAATTGATAAAAGCACCAGTCCTGATCAGTCCAGATTTCACTAAAGATTTTATAATATTTTCATTTGCATCTGAACACATTGTTGCAGTTTTTCTTTTAAAGAAAAACAATGAAGGATTTGAATAGCCCATTTCATTTTTTAGTAAGGCTTTAAGGGATGTTGCATTGAAATATAACATAATGGAAAAACAAGATTTTGCATTAATAAAAGCAATCAAAGATTTCATATGTGTATATCCTACATATTCATATAATTTCTTATGTACCAAATTATGTGGTCAAGAATATTTTAACTCAAAATGGACCAGATGGTAAAAGAGGTAAATAGATTGCTATAATTCTTAAGTATGACATAGAAATCAAACCCACTAAGCTTATCAAAGGACAAGGACTAGCCAAATTGATGGCTGAGTCTAACTTTCATGCATTGGATATCAACTTTGTTGATGCATTAGATGATCAAGAGGAGCAAGCGACTCCACAAATTGATGAGGCTTTTATGACCTCACCCTGGTATGCAGAACTCATTTTTGTTTTATTCAATTTAAATTCTCCTCTTGGTTTAACTGAGATAAAGGCTAGATTTTTAAAGTTAAAAGCAGTAAAATTTTGCATCATAGATAATTTTTTATATTTGAAATATGCTGGTGGTATTTTAATAAAGTGTATATTGAAGGATGATGCAGAAAGAACCATGTAGGAATTCCATGAAGGTGATTGCGGTGGACATCTATACTGGAAAACCACTGCTAGCAAGATCCTTAGAGCTAGTTTTTACTAGCCTACCCTTTTCCCTAATGTCCATACAAAATTAACCTCTTTCCACAAATTCCAAATATTTGAGGGTAAATGGAAGCTATTTCCTCTACCTTTAAAACCCATATCTGTTGAAATTCCTTTCCAACTATGGGGATTGGATTTCATTGGAGAAATCCATCTACCAGCCTCTGCCCAACACAAATGGATTCTCACAGCCACTGATTAATTCACCAGATGGATTGAAGCCACGCCCTCCAGATTAGCCATTGATCTTGTTATTATTAAATTTCTAGAAACTAATACCCTCTCTAGATTTAGTTGTCCAAACAAACTCATTACAGATAATGTTGCGGCCTTTAAATCCAAGAAAATGATATATTTCTGCAGTAAATATCATATTAATTTGGGGGATTCAACTAATTATTACCCTTATGGTAATGGTTTAGCTGAATCCTCAAATAAGAGTTTGGTCAACATTATCAAAAATTTTCTACAAGATAACAAAAATTCATGGCACAGCAAGTTAATTAATGCACTTTGGGCTGATAGACTTACTACAAAGAAATAAATTGGCATGTCACCATACTAATTGGTTTATGGAATGGATGTTTTTTTCCATCCTCTTTAGGAGTTCCAGTTATGAAGATAATTCAGGAATTGCAAGTTGAGCCAAATGATACTCATAGGAGGATTAATCATACTATTCAATTGCAACAATCCAAGGAAGAAGTCTACAATAAATCACAAGTTATCCAGGAGAATGTCAAAAATATTTTTGACATAAGAACTAAAGCAGATGATTTCAATTTGGGTGACAACGTTTTAAGTGGGATTCCAGAAGAGAGGGCAAAGGCAAACATGGGAAATTTGACAATCTTTGGAAAGGACCTTACATCATTTATGCTTTCATAGGACACAATGCATTCTTTCCTAAAGACCTAGATGGAACATAAATACCTGGTGGACCTATGAATGGTAGAATGTTGAAGCATTACTTCTCTTAGAAATAGAGGTTTTTCTTACATGAAATAATTGTAAATATCATTGTATTTATTTTGATTGGGTAGATATTGACAAGAAGTTGAAGCCAGCAGAGAAGCCTTTAAGCTTTTGTTTGATATGCTACCATAATTACTAAAACAACAAAAGAAATCAGGTTCAAACATTACTGAAATGGAACACTCAAGGCTATTGATCAAATATTCTTGGCACCTCACATGGAGAAGTGTCATCCCCTGCTGGAGCCACTGTTAGGGTCCTATAATTTATAGGATCACAAGGTGATTGAGTATTTTATCACAGAAATATTATATTGTAAATACTTTTCAATCTGGAAATTGTTTCCAAATATATATATATATATATATAAGAAAATGAAAAGAGGGTATATCTAAAAAAAATGAATAAAGAGAAAAAGAAGAAAAGAAAGAAACATTGAAAAGAATAAAATGAAATTAGAACCCCACAAAATAAAAACAAAATAAAATAACACTGAAAGTTTTGCAAATTCAAATGCCACTACTGATAGATAGTTTTATTTCTGACAAATAAAATAAGGTTGTGTGCATCTTGTTAAAATGCCACAATGACTAGCTATTTGTTTAAACCATACAATTCAATCATGGTTAAACATGTTTAATTTTTTCTAAATTAGGTTAGAGAATAAATATTTTCCAAACAGTCTGATCTGGGTAAATCAATAGTTAGGTAGAAAATGACATTGGTTCAACTGTTTAAACTGAATCAATAGGAGAAATAAGTGATAGGATAGTATAGATTTTAATCTTTCATAAAAAAAGAAATATGGGTTTGCTATTCTAAATTCACCCCTAGAAGAAATAAAAAATGTTAGTTTAGGAAAAAGAATTTGAATTTTAAAGGGTAGGTAGAAGTCTTTTGTTATGAAAAAGATTGAAAACCCATTTATCCTAAGTTTCAATCTTCATTATGCATTAGGCATAAAAAGGGATATATATGATTTATTTATGTTTTATCCTAACTTTGGATTAAAGTCAAAAGTCATATCCCGACAAGTTTCATTTTCCGCATATGGTTAAATGGTTCGCAGTTGTTCACCCTACGATTTTCCGGCTCTACAAATCAACGGTGCCTATTAAATTTCATCCCCCCCTCTCCATCATCGCTTTACCGTCGGGGGCGGTCCAAAAAAACAGTTTTCCCTCTTGGTCCCACAACCACGTGGCCTCCCCTCCAAGTTTCACACCCCCACTACTTAAACCACTAACCGCTCACTACCCTATCTGAAAATGGCTCCTCCCTCACTCTATTACCATTGTCCCTACCCAACACCTTCGTCACTACCATTTCACCCTGTTGTCGAGCCGTTTCCAATCAAATAGTTTCCCGAGTTTATCCGTTGAGCATTTAATTACCATTAGATAACTGTTAATCCAAAAGACCCGCGCCATTTGTGACAGAAACCATGAATTTGTTATATAAACCCTATAATTAATCTTCTTTCAACCTTTACTGTTACATTTCCTCTGTAAATTGAATTTTTTCGCAGGTTTTCCAATGTGCCCAACCTTTTATCAATTGATTGATTTGCGATCAAGTGTCAGTACCTTGTCTTCCTCCTTCAACCAATTACACACCTGCAACACATTCCTCGTAACCTTTTTCCTCCTGATTCCAATCAAATCGTTCAGAATTAATCATGCCTCCTAAGAAGAAGAATTAGGATGACCCTTTGAACCCTTTAGTCCATCCTCCCATATACTTAGATCATATTCCTTTAGTTGATAGGGATTATAAGATAATTGAGACACAGTCTGAGTTTGAATTATTTGAACTCTATTGCTCGCTGGAAGACAAATATGTTGACAAAATAGATGATATTTGACTCTAGGAGTCCAATCTCCCGTACTACATATTTCCTCACACCTTCTATGCCCCCGAATTCATCAGAAAATTCCAAACATGCTACATTCCCAATTAAAGATCCATTATTGCCCCTACTGGTGAAATCTTCTTCACCATCACTACCCAATAAATAAACCAGATGAAGAAAGCTCCCTCTGTGGAAAACATCACTCCTTTTTCCTTAGAATCCCTCACTAAAATTTATCAAAAAAATATCTTTTCTAAAAGAGCCAAGATCTTTGACACATTTTTACCAGAAAATACCCAATTTCCAAAGAAAAATCCTCCATACCCTTCCTCCATCTTCCTTGATCAAGCTAAGTAGATAATAACTATAATTTCAGACATCCTTGGTTATTATTCTGATCAATGGGTAGATGAACCCATTTTAGGCTTCCTTTCCATATTTTCCACAAAGAGAAAACCATCTATTATATTTAATTTCAGCCAATTCCTGACAACATCCATGAGAAGTTGCTTAAGCTTTAGACTCAAGAATTATTTAAATACTCTTCAATTTTGGTATATAAGTTTTTGTATTATCAGAAAGACAAGTTCAAATTTTCCATGCATAAGCTTGATGAAGAGGGTAACCAGAAATCAGTGATATTTTGGACATCTCTAGTGATGAGAAAACAACAAAAATTTTCTTACAAATTGTTCATTGAATAGTTTGTTCACCCAGCTATGAGTGTCCTTATTAGTTTTGCAGAACCCAGGATAAGTGAATACATCAAGAGAATTCTACATTTGAAAAACCAGGCTAAGTCAGGATACTGGTACTTGCACCAGAATTGTACTGAAATCAGAGTCTATGGATGTGATATAGTACCATATAAGCTCCCAAAATACCTCCTCGTGAGGATTTTTTCTCTCGAATATATCAGACAGATGTTGAATTCAGATGAAATTCATTTTTTATCAACTAAGAAGAAATATCAGTTCATAATAAAGACACAGATTGGGTATTTCATTTGTAATAGCAGGTCAGCAGGGGAAGAGGCAGATAAAATTTTGAAGGAGATGAAATTCAGCCTAAGTTTCACCTGGTCCTATGACCCTCTGGGTATCATTTCCAAGTTGAGAGTAGAAAACAAAACTACTCCCTACATTCATACCCAAAGGCATGAGATAGAGAGATACATGAACCAGTCAGTATGGGCTGAAAATACATTACAAGAAGCTGAGGAGAAGCTGGGATCTACATCAACATCACAGACTCCTTTCCCACAAGATAAAGCAGTTAAAATACAAAGGGAAGAAGAGTCACCTTCAGTGACTGACAGTGCAGGAAAAGAGTTTAAAATCATTACAGGAAGAGAACAAAGCTAAATCCAATGGTTGATACAGAAAAGAATTTAGATCAAGAAGTAGCTATGGTGACAAAAGAAACACCATCCTCCTCTTACGTAGGTGGCCAATTTACTGCATCTTCCAAAACATACTCAATATCTCATGACCAGCAAGGAACCATCCAAACAAATAAGGTTTTCCGGGGAGAGAAGGAGAAGACAATATTTGATAGATTTAGGGAAATAAAGCTTAAGAATGATATTCTTAAGAACATCACTTATGCCCAATTCCAGAAGTAGACTTCCAACTCTCAAAGAAGGTTACTATCAGTGTTTGATTTAGAGAAGGGAAAGATGTAGATGGCCTTCCTTGAGGCCCAAATTCCACAACCAAAATCAACATCTGATTACAATAAAACAACATTTGAATTCTACATAAAGGATATTCATCCCATTGACCAAATGGAGATGCATAAGCAGACAGGTGAAATTGTTTCCTCAACTTTAACTAATACTACCATGAATATTTCTAAATTACAGGTTTCATTATCAAATACCCAGTCACAGTGGAAGATGGAGAATATTTCTTCTCTTGCAAAAGATACAAGGATCAAATCGTTAGAATATTTAGTAGTCAAGATGGGATATGACCCTACAAACATGAAAGCTACAGAGGAAATAATCAAGAATAATAATGATGGCATAGAAGCATTGAGGAAGTAGTTAAAACTATCAGCCATTGAAGATCCCCTTACAAAGGACATTGAGGAGACAGAGACCCAGAATACTGACATGATGAAGCTCGTCGTGGAATAGAATGCACAAATAAGGCAGATGGAAACTAAGATGGAGAAGATGATCAAAGAAAGAGAACAGAATGCAAAGCTGGCTATGATTCCATTAGATGGTGTACCTCTTATAGTTATTCCTAGAACAACATCTACAACTTCCACTCCACGTACTACACAGTCAGCAGATGGTGCTAAACAATTGACTAAATCTATTGAAAATATTTCAATTTAGATAGAGGAAATCAAGAAATTGTAGGACCAGGTCAAAGCTTTACATGACCAAAAGACAAGGAGTGAGGCTTCTCACTCAACTGAATTACAGAGAGCTCATAAAATAATTGAAAGATTGCAGAAATCTGGAAGGGAATCATCAATTGGATAGACCTTGGCCCAAGCCAAGGAAATCATTTGGACAGACATCATGAATTCAATAGTTGAAATCTGGTCCTACATTCAAATCACCTTTGAGCAAAAAGAGTTGACCAAGAGAGCAACATAGGCTATAACAAAGATTAAACAATATTTGGGAGAAATGTCTGCAACAGCAAAAAAAAACATCAAATTCCTAAATTCTAAAAACAAATATGAACTAGATGATTTAGGAGTTGATGATAGAACAGAAACCATTCTGGGGGTGAAGAGGATTCTTACCAAAAAGGATCTGGTTGTTCAGCTAGAGGAGAACTATCATAGTTTGGAGATAGAAGTCAACATAGTTTTTACCAGAATTGATCCTTTAACTCATAAGGGGCTACCTATTTTATTTTTAATTAATTACAAGTTACTTTACTTATGAAGACTATGTTAGAAAGTTGAAATAGATAGCCAGAGACAACTCTAAATTTTGAAACATCAAAGGCAATGTGATAGGCAGAGCATTTTTGGAAGCTATGGGTAACGATTTTTTCATCCAGCATTAAGTAAATCATATTTTTGTTGTAAAGCCCACTTTTTCCAGATATACCAAGGTTGATATACAGTTGCATAAATAC
Organism: Pinus albicaulis; assembly: GCA_034641835.2. Lineage (NCBI taxonomy): Eukaryota > Viridiplantae > Streptophyta > Pinopsida > Pinales > Pinaceae > Pinus > Pinus albicaulis. Next base: position 644,691,073 of record CM076570.1, on the reverse strand, counting down.
GATGAATGATATGACCAACATCCCCAACTGTCTACGCCTCTTTTTCACTATATATTTTGGGTATACCACCCTGATACTGCAGACAATCACTCTTGTGATGATACTTGCCACATATCCAACACTTCAATGGTGCTCTACCATCCCCTCTAGTTCGTTGCTCTCCAAGCCTTTTCCCAATTGTATTGAACTTCTTGTAAGGAACCACATTTTCTTTCTCACCTGTATCTTGCGGTTTTTCCTGCTTTGGTGGCCATCTTCCTTTAGCTTTCAAATTTCCTTTCAAATCACACTTAGGCTCAAATTTGTGTTTTGACTACTCGTAACAATGCTTTAGCTTTCTAATGGCCTCTTGCGATCTAGACTCATCAAACTCAATATGGTCTTTGCATACTACTAGAATCCCGCTGATGAATATTCGAACCTTGGCCTTCTTCTCCTTGAAGTAAGGCACATATCTCAACAACTACAAGAAAACATTAGTATACTCATCATCTTTCATGGAACACATTTTCAACTCATAAACTCCTTAGCTTTGGCATCATAGTATCTCTATGACAGGTAATTCTTCCTTAATATCCTCTCGAACTCACTCCAAGTCAGTTCCTCTTCATAAATACCCCTAAAATTCTTCACATATTCCCACCAGATATATTCTTTACCTTTGAGGTTGAATGCAGCTATTCTAGCTTTCATGTTTTCAGAGTAATCATGTAACCTGAAGAACTTCCTCATACCAAGAAACCATGCCTTTGCATCCTATGATTTATTCATATCGTCGTAAAATTTGGGTGGATTTTATTTCTTAAACTCATCCAAAAAATAGCCCTAGTCACTCCTCCTATAAGGATGATAATGATGACAATCATAGTGCCTGTCAAAACGTGAACTAGAATAATACTTGTGTCTTCACCTCTCCTATCTAAAGAGTCCAAGAATCTTCCATCTCTAATCATGTCATCTTTTTCTAACCTGTGACCACCAGGAGACCTACTACCATGTGCCCCATTATTCCCATCCTCCCATCCATAGCTTATCCGAAGTGGTCCTTATCATTGCAAATCTGACAAACTCTGAAGGATTTCCACATTTATTTTTGCTTTTTTTTCCTATTCCTGTATGATTCTATCATTGTTCACCTTACAACTCCTTATTTCTTCTTTCAAACTTCTCAGTGCATATGTTAAACCAGAAGAGTGCCCCACAACATGTTGCTCATTGGATTCATAGGGAGAATATTTTTAGTCTACCATCTTGCTATCCATATTTGGTTCCTTCCTCCAAGGCATCTCATGTCAGCTTAAACAAAATCACAATAAAACAACATACCTTAGCATAATTCGGGGAGGATATCTCATCTGCAAGATCAACCAATCAGTGTAATGCATGTATATACATAATCATGACAACATATAGACTTATAACACATAGTTATACCAACACATAAACATCATTCTAACTAGATTCTAGTCATCAATGCATGACCATACCCACTACACGTACCATGACCTTATGCACAACGAAAACCACCATATCGATGTACATTGACCACATATAGGCACTAATCATGCATAGACCATGCACAACCAGCCATATGCTCATGAAAACACACTCACAACAACACCATCAGCCCTTTCATGGCGACATCACTGCCACCATGACCAACACCATGCAGATTCAACAAGTACATAGGCCACAAGTATGAGAAACACATACGCAATCGACGTGAATGTATGACAACAAATATCTTGACAACATCAGACTTTTCCCAAGGACAGCGCAACCATACTTAGATACCACCTATAATGTCCACCTCCCCTCACATTTACCCAAGTAACCGGCCAACCTAGGTAAAAATGAGATGAGGGATAGTTAAGATAGACTTAACCTCCTTGGTGACTTTAAGGAAGTGGAATGAAAGCCGAAAACCATAACATAGACCTCATGTACCTGCTACATGACCCCAAGAGGCTATTCCAGTTATCCACTTGACTTATCCCTGGATCCCACTAAATTTTAATGAATAAAACCCCCAAACGGTCCCTTGATATGGGAAAGGGTGTGTCTAGGAGGCTCTGGATGCTCCCACAGCATGACATGCCTTTTTCCAAGGAATTTTTCCAGCATACATGTGCCAACGTCCACGGAATTTATACCACTTTTTCAACCCAGAATCCCGATCACTTCCCAGAACTTCATGTAGCTTCCAAAATCCATCAAACACATGATGACAATGCTAATGAACCAAAAATTGACTCCGGGACTAGGCCTGGCCATCCTCAACCAGGACTAACATTTTTTCAAACACTTGGCATCACTGGAATCTACAGTTCTAGGATACAAGATAGAACATAAATGATTGAAAACTCTTATGAGACATGATAATAAGGATTACCATCCTCTTCCTTGAAATATTATGACATCAATTAGGTCTTGCATCCATTATCTTTACAGTTACATGTAAATACATGAAATAACTATGACTTGAACCAGTCATATAACCATGATTATAACTAGCATAAAACCATGTAAATAAAATTTAGATATCAGCCATTAAAGCTACACAAAAATAAGTAGAAAATCAATAGAACTTAGCTTTATTAAACAAAGGTAATAGTCGACTAGGTTCGAGACTTCCTTTTACCACCCGGCCATAGACATGGTTGAGCCAAATGTCTCTTCAGTCGGTCACCCCCGTGCCATATTCCAAGTATGAATGTGGGGTCTCATGGATAAACCAATCCAAAAAAAACCAAGTGAATCCAGAAGTTAAACCATCTCCACCCTCACCATACCATGGTCTCACTTAAACCAGTGTCGAGATCACAAAATCGAGCTGAGCTTGGAATGCCTCTGGAATCCATCACTGTCCTTGAGGAATTTTTTGGCTCCTTTTATCTCAGGATTTACCTCAATCCACATCAAATCACTAGGCCCTAAACCAAGATGCCACCCTTAGGATTTACTGTGTATACCACCAAAATCGGTCAAGGGATTCCTAGGAATTTTGGAATTTCCTTAGACCACCTCCACCCCGAATTCCAAAAATCATCCGATAATTTTAAAAACCATCCAAAAATTCTAAAGCTCAAAACTGAGATCAATCCCATCACACCATGTCTATCCAAAAAAAGGAAAGGCAAGGTTGGAAAACACTGTTAAAACCCGAAAAAACCATGCATAAGCCATGAATGTACAAAACAGATAGGAAATCACACAATAAATATGTTACCTACAAGTATTCCTATTGAAGTTGCTAGATCATACACTTCCTTTCTTGATCTTTGCTTTCCTTTCATTTCCTTATCCTTTATTTTCTTGCTTTCCTCTTTATTGGCTCAATGCTTAAATGCTCCAAGAAAACTCTAAGTGTCCAAGAGTATGAGAGAGAGAAAATAATGAGAGAGCTCCAAAATTGAACTAACAAAAGGTTACACTGGAAAAAGGTACCAATTGATCCTCATAATCCGTTTTACCAATGAGGCCTCTATTTTCCTCATTTTCCATTATTTTTCTTCATTTTCCTGCTCACGTTCAACCTGTGACCTTTTACCTTCCTTTTCTCATAATTTCCTTTATTTTCATAAATAAATGTGTCAAAAATACTTTTTGCCTCTTTAATGCCTTAGCAATTTCCTTTTCCAATTTCCATTAGCCATAAACACATCCAGTGATGTCCACTCGGATATATTTTCCCAACATTCAGCTTGGAATATGTGTCCCTTTTCCCAAAATGAACTTTTAGCCCATGTCTGTTATAGATGGTTTCATTTTCAGTGCATTTTTGGCAACAAGTATCTATAAAATCACTGACATCCAGTCCGTCAGCGATATTATTTATATTATGGCTTTAAAAGGATAATCGTGGGATTGTCAACACTATCTTATCATGAAGTCCGAAAGGAAGAGTTGTGCAATAGATCATATTTTTAGAAGGATAACAAGGCACGAGATCCGTAAAATCAGGTAGAGGATCAGTCACCATTTTTTACCCATTTTTTTAGCTAAGTTTGTAGCACATTGTTATGGTTTAGATACAGATAGGCTTGGGAAAATGTATTAAGTGCATGTATTTTACATATACGCTTTTATTTTTAGAATATTGTAATTAAGTACATACTAGAAACTTGTTGTAAGTTGTAATATTTTCTATAAAGTAAATCTCTATAGAATGAAAAAGGGTTCATAATTTTTTGAAAATCAGACCTCGTGTATGTTATTTTTTATATTGATATAACTAGTTGGAAGCAGTGTTACAAAATTTCAAATATTCATGAGTTAAGGTTTCCAATCAGTTTCCTATTATGTTTTTCCTCTTTCTTATTCAAAACTTGAATTCATATATCTTTATCAATTTGAATAAAGGTTATGAAACAGAATTATGTGTAAATGCTCTACTTCAGGTTACTTGGATTTCTTCTATGTTTTTCAACTTAAATTTCAATTGCATAATTCACATGGTTGTTTTGTTTTTTATGTTTACTTCTATTGTCTTCTTACCATATCTCGTTAATTATTTTTCTAAGAAACCTACAGTTATCTTTCCTTTGTTATACTGGTTTTTACAACATGTAGCTAGTGTCTTTGCATTAGAGACTCTGTGCCCAATGGTCTTACCTTTCCTTTCCAAACCCATTTTGTATGATCCGATCAAATATAGCCATTGTTCTAAGTAAATAACCAATCAAATTTGACTGAGTTATAAAATGGACCCCCCTTTTGATTGAAAGGGATAGATTTCGATTCAAAATATCAGTTACAGGTTACCTTATATTTTTTCCCCCATAGATAGGGTTTTCTCTTAGTGATAACGTAAGGAAATTTAACTCTCATAGTATAGACTTCATATTTCAATATATTTTTACTATATCCATTGTGACAAACTATCAAGTGGAATACACATGGAAGTTTAAGGAACATATCGAAATGAGGGAAAGTTTCTTTGGTTAAATTTTTGGGAGTTGCAAGGGATCATATCGGTTTAAGAAAAAATTCATAAAACCCTAGTCATGGCTATCGAATCTAGTTTTAATAACCATTGAGATATGGAAAATGAGATATTCACAAGGATGGAAGTGTAGATTTCAAATATCAACCATAATATAAGCCTCCTTATGGAGGCTCTATCAAATAAGCTTGGAATTGGATAAGACGAAGGTTCCAACTCAAAGGCTAGATCATAGGAAAAAATAAGGGATCAAGAAGAACTAGTGAAGGAGCCTAACAAATAACTTGAAAAATAAAAACCAAATTCTAGTGTCATGAACCATTCATAGTCCTTGTTCAATATGGAAGCAAAGGTCGAAATCAACCCATATCAAGGTGATATTGATGCTTTGACATTAGATCATTGGTTTTATAAATTAGAGGTTTATTTGAGTTTTCATCATTATATAGAGGAAGAACAGAAAAATCATTTCACTTATTTGAAATTGGAGGGCCACCCCATGACCTGGTGGGAAATCCACATTGAAACCCTGAAACTGGAGGGGGATACCCTAGTAACTAAGTTGGAGGATTTCAAAACTCTCATAAAATTCCAATTCTATCCTATTGATTATGTAGAGGACTAGTGGATCTGGTGGCATTACTTCAGGCAAAGACAGGGATAGAATGTATAGGAGTACCCCACAAAATTCAGGAAGATGGAAATAATGTTGGGTATCTCTACCAAGAACCCATACATACTCCTTGAGTATCTTGGGGGCTTAAAAATCCACCTAAGAAAGCAAGTGATGTTGTTCAAATCAAGAACAATGATTGAGGCTTATGTACGGGTCTAATACCCAAAAAATGGAAACTATAAGAAAGGGAAGTTAAGTGATTCAAAGCAGAAGGAACACCAAGAAGATTTCAAATAGGGGAATAAATGGAAAGGAGTGAAGGACAAAAATAGAATTTCCACAACACACCAATGAAAATTTCCCAACTACCACTGCAACCACTATAACTTTCATGGTCACACAGAGTAGAAGTATTGGAAAATATGTCTGAAACTCAACCCAAACAACTAGAATAAGGTGTGAGGAGTTTTATATTTAAATCAGTTCCCTTCACTTTAAAATTTCAACCAAGGTTCGTAATTTTATAGTTGAAAAACATCACAGTTTAGGTACAAATCCACTATCTATTTCACATTGTTTTTAATCCTAAGATCAACATAGTATCGAATGAAGTACCAGACACTCAACTCCAATCTTTGTCTTTAACTTCGAACTCTAAAATCATTCACCACTCTGACCAAAGTTTTTGAAGTGAAGAAACCTATTAAATTTCACTCAAGAGTACTTAAATATCATAAATCAAAGAACTATGTTGCTCCAACAATGTGCAGTACTGGAATATTTGTTTTTTCAAATCTAATATAATTGCTTCAATCAATTCAAGTGGTATGTTCTTTTCAAAACAAATCCATTAATAACATAACCTAGTAAAAAAAAACTCAAAAGACTCATTCACTCAAAATTACAACCCTGGGGTTCTTAATCAAATCATATCTCACTCAATCATAACCTGTGAAAAATTGTGTCTCTAACAATAACACAAAAAACAAGAAACACCATTCGAAAGCAAGAGATAATTCAAAAAATATAAAACCATAATACTAACCAATATTTTGTCCCAACTTAAATATTACTACAACAACTCGATATCGGAATGAAGGAATTTGCAATGTAATTAGCTACCAAACCAATAAGTATCCACTTGACAATTTTAGATTATAGGGTATCCTATTTGGATTGCAAAATTCATAAATAACTTGAATACTTCAGCTCAAACCTTAAAATATACAGGTCATAACGATTTAAATCGAATATTTGTTCATTGAGTGTGCTTCAACCTTCAGACTGTCAATTCAATTCTTCAATTGTAAACTATAAATCTAAAGAATGAGAATTAATTTGAAACATAAATATAAAAATCAAATTATTCAAAGCTAGAAAATTTGATTAACTATAATCACACTCAAATATCATCAACTAGACTATAGGTATGCTATATCACCATGTAACTATTCCTACTCTAACTCAAATTGATTACAACTTGACTAAGGTTGGTAGTGGGCCCTGACCACTACCTTAGACAAGTTAAGATACAACAATATACTTACAGATCAATAAGACATAAATTCATGGAATAAAGTTTGAGATTAATATATTAATCATTCTTTCAACAATATATATATATATATATATATATATATATATAATATATATATAATAATTCCAATCTAAAATAAAGAAAAAATTTGAAAATGTTCAATATCATTATTCTCTTTTTCTTTCTTCCCAACCCTCGTAACAGTGCTAGCGGCTCTTTTAAAGAGATCCTGGTCTAAAGATAGTTTTAACGGAATGAGCAAGAAAAATAGTACAAATATGATATGAATTTAATTAAGGTAAGTCAAATCCTTGAAGATCACTATACAGTCTATCATATCCATAGGAATCCAGTCATGGTATTATCTTTAAATGGGATTCATTGTTAGTTTTATCATAGAACACGAGAAGCTACTTTGGAATCACCATCAAGTTGACCGATACCGAATACTAGAACATAGTATTGAATGAAGTGCAAAACCAAGTACCAAATATTTTCCCTATGCACCATGAGCTTAAACATTGAACCACCGGTGATCTACCTATGCCATCCAATTTATATCCTCATGTTTAAGAATCCTAGTAAAATTATAGTCAAAATTAGTCAAAAGAATATGAATTTACTTAAAACCTATATATACTAACCAAAGACATATGAAAATATATATAATTGTGAATTCAGCCTCCATTCATTAATTGAAACCATTTGAAAAGGATATGATGGCTTTGAGGTACCGAAAACGATCAAATAAAACAATATAAGATGAAAAGTAGCGGGATAAGGTGTCCAAAATTTTCACAAAAGTAGGCCCCAACATCCCCCCATGCAAAATAGGATGCATGCCCACATGCAGTTTTCCTTTTACAAAACCATTCGGACATCAAAATTGGGGTTGGCCTTATTTTCAATTTTCTGGTGTGCTAACCAAAATTTATAACCTGTGATCACTCTTTGATTTCTACTGCTGAAACAGTTGAATCCTCTCATAAGTAGTGTATACTTAGGCATACCTCAACTGTCTCACTTTCCAGTTAAGTAGTTTCTTGTTTTTCAGTGTTAGCTTGTCATTCTTTGATGTCAAGGCCAAGTTTTGGGCCTTGTACATCTCATTCTATTTTCTAACATGTCGATATAGAGTCTTATGGTTATGATACTTCTCCTTTAACCTCATGATCTTATTTTTTATTTTAGCAACTCGATATTGTAAATCCTTCTCAACAGGAACATACACATCTTCGAGGGGCAAATTTTGTTTCCTTGAATCGCTTCCCTCATAAACTGACTTATCTTGGATCTAGTTGACCATTGTCTCAGCCACTCTTTTTTCTATTGTTGGCCCTTGTTCAGGTAGGAAATTATGTGGGTAGATACTTTGAAGATCATGAACATTATCAATAGGTCCCTACTCCTCATGTAAGGAATTATCTATCTTTATGTTCCCAAAGGTTCCTGAGAGGAACTCTTCACGTTACTCTCTTTCTCTGGAGAAGATAAAACAAGCACCGGCTCAAGAGATTGAACGCTCTATGGAGAACACTGTCGACGTGCCATACTTCGGGTAAACCTCCTGCCCTGTTGTGAGGTCGATATTTTTGGTGTATTAAGAATCTCTTCTAACTGTGGGGGTAGAGACGGGGTTAATGTCGGCACTGCTTCCTTTTTGTCTTGAAACAACTTCCTTCACCCCTTCTTAGTAGATGCCTTTTACTTTTCCCCTTCTTGTTTCATAGTTGTCTAAGCGACTGGTTCTGTAACCTTTTTATGTATTTTCTTCTCATTAATTTTTCATGGTTTCTCAGACATAAGGTATTTTCCTTCATGAATATGCATGTCTAAATTTTTCTTATGGGCTCCTTTTCTTTTCTTCCCTGAAGATGCTAGGGTTTCCTTCTTTGGAGGAGGGATAGGGTTTATCGAGAGTACTTCATATGGATATATTTTCACACTTCCTTATTCTTCCTACAATCCCGATATTTTTATAGAAATTTTCACATGCTTAGGGGGTGATTTAATAGGGGTTTCAGACTCCTTGCTCGACTTCTTCGATTTAGGACTGATTACTCTATGCATGTATTTTGTTTGTTCCTCGTCCCCAAGAAAATTCTTAACCAAAAATTCGGGTCATGTTTCCTTTCTTCATGCCAACTCATGAACAGTAATCATTTTAATGAGACTATAATGACATAAACTAGTTTCAACCCTTTTAGAGGTCAACTAGACACTTCTAACCACTTTATGTGTACTTTGATAGAGGAATAAATGAAAACTAACATGATGATTGTTTGTAAAGTGGAGAATAATTATGATATGGTAAAGAAAAACAACTGCATACCTTCCCTCACAAGTTATAAACCTCTGCAACGCGGTGAGAAGTGGCCACCATAACTCTGCAATGCAGCTCCTGAGGATTCCCTTTGACCAGTTGATCGACTTATACACCAGTTTGATGAACTTTGAACATTATTCCCAATCGAGTTGGCCCCATTTGAAATATTTCTCACCAGTTAGAGGTAACCCTATTACTTTACTCATTAGTTCTTTTGTCACTTTTATTTCGAGATTTATGACTTTTTTTGTATTCCCATCGAAGCTTTGATAAAATAACATAGATACCTTATCATTTTTCCCCTGAACCTTTTGGAGAAAATTCATCCACCCCTTTCCTTCAAATCTAGGTTTACATGCTACATATTTGGGGCTAGCACGGAATTGAGCAAATTTTGATTCGTTCCTGTCGGCCCCAATACTGGAAATGAAAATAATTTCAAGGCCACTTCATGAGTTGGAAGGTTGTTGGTTGAATCACAGAGGGCTATGAACTAGAAAAGGATATGAAATCGAGGATAAATGGCTTTCCAATACAATATTTTTTACAATTCAAATAGATAGTGGGATATATTAGGAAGGGAAGCCATGATTTTTTGGATCATGACAAGAATCGGGTCGATTTACAATGATAAGATGAAGTAACAAAGCATGTATCATGACCGAAGGCTAATGATCATTACTCATTTTTCGATTAGAGAATTTGGATCAATCATGATGGTGTATATCAATGGCATGAGGGAGGATCGTATTAATTCATGATAACATATAAGCTAAATGAATGGAAGACAAACCACTAATGAGACTCTATTACTCACATCCTCTGCATTAATCCAAATAAATAAAATTGTATCCATACCTTTATTTTATTGTATAATGATGTCTAATGATTCAAAAAACATGAGTGATAGAACACCTTTAGAATTATCAAAAAATAATATTAATACTTTTGCAAATGTTGAATCTAACGTGGATAGACTGTTGTTTTTAATTATAAAATTTTGATGTTTCCAAATTGATGCCTCTAAATTTGATGTTGCCACTGAATTGGATGCTTTCAAACTAGTGATGAATGAACTTTAATTTTTATGCTACCTCGATCATGGTCTAGAGTGCGACACTGATTCAATACTGCAAAAAAAAATATTGAATTAAGTACTAAAATGTTGAAAGTTTCCAGGTGTTGTAGGTGAAGGCTACCAGCAACAAAAATATTGAACCACTGTAACTGTGTTGGAACAACAACTAAGGAGCACAATTCATCAAAATAATTCTCAACTTAGCTTGGAACTAGTCTGTAAAAACAAATTATAGGAGGAATATATTAGTTGAAATGTGACTATCTTTGACATTGTTTCTTCAAACCAAATGATGGAACCACTATTCCATGGATTTTGGACTAGGCCTGGGATAGAAACTACCTGGTAGCATTTAAATTTTTAAGATTATGAAATGTGCCAAAGAAGACTCCATAAGTTTCCTTCCCTTAAATATTCTACCAAGCCAGAAAAAGAACAAATATCTACTTAGTAGATCCCTGACTACCATTATCCCATCAAATTTAATGAGCATGGGGCAATCTTTGCTTGGAATCTTAATTTTTTTGAGAGTCTGAAGAAACTCAAAGTATACTCCAAGGGGATTCCTTTCCATAAGTATTCTTCCAAACCCAGAAAGGAACAAATTTATACTTATCAAATCCCTAACTACTATTATCCCATTGGTTTTAATGAGTCTGTGTCAGCTTATGCTTAGAGAATTCAATTTTAGAGAGTCTGAAAATGCTCAAAGTAGACTCTAAGATGTCTTTTTTCCGTAAATCACCCATCAAGTTCGGATAAAGGAATAAACCTATACTTGACATATTTCCTCGTTATTCTATGTGGGCTTATGGAGGAAAGGAAAATTAGGGTCGTTGTTATTTATACTATATATATATAGTTTGAGGAACCAACAAGAGTTGGATCCCCTTTGTTAATAAACTCCATCTCTAGGTTTTGTAGGAACATTTCTAAAAATTATTGTTGGAAATTGGGTGGTGGTAGATCTTCATCCTGTGTCCATTCACCACAAGTGGAGTCTAGTCATCATCAATGGTTTTAATTTTTACTGATCCATTATCAAAAACTTACTCCACTTCATAGGTTCCTATCCATCCAGTTGAAAAATTCCCTTTGAAGTGTTTGAACTTGCTATCATACAATAATGCCCAGTATCTTATTTGAAATTTTTTATTTTTTATATACTTTTCATGCCAATGAGCCCTAAGATCCTTTACCAACATAGTCTTTTAGATAGAATCCTGACTAATCTCATCAATTTCATTCAGTTGTATCACTCTCTATTTCTAAGTTTCATCTAGATCCATCCCTACTTGAACAGCAATTCGAAATGTTTTCACCTGAAACTCAATTGGCAGCAGTACCTACTTCCCATATACCAGTTCATAGGGAGTGTGCCCAATCACATTTATCCATGTTATTATGTAGGCATCCTATGAATGGGTGCTCACAAAAAATAGTAACAAACAAACTGGTGGTTTTCCATTTTGTGTTTCCACATTAAATCCTTGTGTTCGTGTGTGTATGATGCTCATATTGATGGTGAGTGTGTGTATGTAAATGATTTACTCTACTACTTATGTATTTATTTGTTAATTATTACTTGAATAAATGTTGAATGAAAAGATAAAATAAGAACTGGATGTAACAATTGAAATTAGCACTAATTATTTATCCACCCCCCCCCACCCCCCACTCTCAATAATTCCTTAATTCCAACAATTTGTATCATATCCAAGTTCCTTCAAGAATAGTTTAAAAATTGGAAGGTAGATCTATAAGGAATCATGTCTAGACAAGATAATCGGGGTTCTTCTCTTCCTATGATATTCAATACCAAAATTTTATCCATCGAGGAGATGAGAAACTTGAAAAATATCACAATGAACCAGATACATGGTACTCTCATAGCCTATGAGATGAGATTAGGTAAAGAGAATATTTAACCAAATGAGGAATCATTCAAAGTGTCTAAGAATATTAAGGTGCACAAATATCACCAGGAATGCTCCAGCTATGAATCTAATTAAGAGATGGCTCACTTTTCCTAAAAATTAAAAAGTGGTTTAGGAAAGTATAAAGGAAATTTTCCATTCAAATGCTCTCACTATGGAGGAGTTCGTAATTTTTCTTCCAGGTGTCCTTATAACAAAAATACAGACAAGGATAAGATTCAAAATCCTAGAGACAAAGCCCATAAATATCAGAAGAAGAATTCCTTCAAGAAGAAGGGGCTATACTCCAAAGAGGATAGATCTACATCAAAATATATTAGTGAGTATTCTTCAGAAGTTGAATCCAATGAATTTTTTATTATGGCACTTGAAGCTAACTCCAAAGCAAAAAAATTGCAAAAAGATAAAGGATGAGAATATACTCTTGAAATAAGAGTTCATCAAGAAATAGGATGAGAAGATCTCATAAACATGTGAAGGGGAAATTTTGTCTCTAAAGTCCAAGTTAGAGGAAGAAAAAATAAAGGAAAAGTTTCTAAATAACTTGATCCTTGAATGGGAAGAGAATTGAAATAGTTTAGAAGAATAAATAGTATATTTGAGAACAAACCTTGTGAAGCCCACAACTGAAAAGGACTTGGACAAAAAATTTGTTGAATGAACTGAGAAATTGAATCGCATTCTAAGCAGTCAAAGTTATCTGGTAAACAAAGTGAGTCTAGGATATTATGAAAAGCGAAATACTTCCATAGAAAAGACAAGTTTCAGGTTCAAAGTCCCCAAATATTTGCAATGGTTCTTCAGCGTAGAATCAATGAAGACAAACCAAAGAAATATATGAGGAGCACTCGACGTTGGAACAATAATGCTAAATTCTCAAACCACAGAGATGTAAATCAATCAGCAAGATGAAAAAGGTACCTGAAACCAACCCAGTATCATCAATCCTTAAATATTAGGTACCCAAAATTGTTTTATGGACATTGTTATAAATTTCATAGATTTTGAAATAAAGATATTAACTGCATGTGTTAAAGCTAAAAGAGATGTAAATTTCAGACATGGAAATTATAAGAATTCTAGAACACAAAACTCATTCCCTAGGAATAAAAATCCTTTCTCTCCCCTAATGAATGAAATTTAATGCTTCAAGTGTAATAATTTTTTCCACAAGGAAAGTGAGTGCAAAATTAAGTTTGAGTACTCCTCCAAGCCACAGTACATTGAGAAACCAACAATATCTAGAGACAAACGAAGTTGGAAGAAAGGGACTGAGAACAACATGGAATGTGGACTTGCTCTATCTACACATGATCAATAAAACAAGTGGTATGTAGGTAGTGGTTTCTCTAAACATATCATTGGGGTTAAGAGTAAACTCTTGTCTCTAAAATAAAAGTAAAAATGGAACAATCTCACCTTTGGATAATGCTCTGGAAAAAATTAAGGGAGAGGGCATAGTCAGTCTTGATGAAAAAACCAAGGCTCAAATTTTGTGGTATGTATAAGGTCTCAAGCACAATTTTCTCAGTGTGAGTCAAATGTGTGATAATGGCTACAATGTCACTTTTGGATCCAAATATTGTGAGATTTGGAAAGAATAAAATAGAAAGCTAGTGGGGAAGGAAGTCATAACTCACAACAATGTTTATGTGTTTGATGAATCCATAGTAAGTTTCTACCTGAGTAAATAAAATCAAACCTGGTTGTGGAACAAATAAATATGGGTTTTCAAAGGGTATTCTTAGATAGAAGGGATATATTTTCAAGAGACATTTGCACCTGTAGCAAGATTTTAAGCCATCATAATGTTTCTTGCTTTTTCCAATCATAAGAATATCAAAGTATATCAATTGGATGTGAAATCAACCTTTCTCAATGGAGATATGGAAGAGGAAGTATATATTAAGAAGCCATAAGGGTTTGTACTATCATAAATCAAAGATTATGTGTGTAGACTAAAAAAGGATTTGTATGGGTTTAAACAAGCCCCTAGAACTTGGTATGTCAGATTGGACAAACATCTTCAGCAACAAGGATTCAAAAGAGGGATCGTAGATAGTAACTTGTATATTAAATTTGACAATGATCATTTGTTGGTTTTGGTAGTCTATGTAGATGATATTATCTTTGGCAGCGATTTGGAGCAGATGGTACACCAGATTCTTGAGTCAATGTAGAAATAATTTGAGATGGATATGATATGAGAGTTACCTTTCTTCCTTTGGTTGTAAACAACTCAATCTAAAAATGTCATCTTCATCTCTCAATCCAAATATTTAAAAGAAACATTGAAGAAATTTGGGATGAAGTAATGTAAGATAGTTAGTATCCCCATGGTTATTGGTTGTGATTTTTGTAAAGAGGATGAAACTCCTCCACTAAATTAGAAAATATACAGATCAATGATTGGAAGCTTGTTGTGCCTCACAACCTCAAGACTAGACATCATACAAGAAGTGGGTCTAATGGTCAGATTTTAAGCATGCCCTCAATAAATCCATGTCATTGATATAAAAAGGATTTTAAAATACTTGCAAGGCACAACAAACTATGGGTTATGGTATGCCAAAAGTAGAGACTAAAATCTTATACTAATGTTGATTGGGTAGGTAGCCTTCATGAAAATAAAATCACCTATGGAGCAACCTAATTTTTGGAAGATTATCCAATGTCTTGGTTCAATAACAAAAAAAGACTCAATCTCATTATCAATCTCTAAAGAAAAGTACATTATTGCGGCCACCTGTTGCACACAAATCCTTTGGATGAATCATACCTTAAAATACCTCAAGGTATATTTGAATTATTCGGTGCTATCAACATCTCTAAAAATCATGCCATGCATTCAAAGACCAAACATATTCCAATTAAGTTCAATTTATTAAGAGAACATAAAGATAATCTTGTAGAAATATCCATAAAGCCACTAGCATGAGAACCCTTTGAGTATCTCAAACAAAAAATAGGCTTTGTCTCTCTTCCAACCAAATAACTCCATGTGAAATAGTATTGGCAGCTACTTAGCTTTTTGGATCATTTAAAAGGTAGGCTTCAAACTTTCAAGGGGATATTCCTTGATTGGATGCATCATTTTCCATTGATTTCAAAGGGGGAGAAGCTGTTGTTGAGTGGAATGGTTATTGAGGTCAGGGAGAGTGTAGAGATGGAGATAACCTAGCTTGGTTTCATGGGGAGTCTCGACTATTGTCATCAATACCAAATGGGTAGATTTTTTAGCATAATGTTGGCATTGATGTCAAATGGGAAAGGATGGAAGATGCATGGTTGGAAATGAATCCTATGGTTATTGCAGTCTTTAGTAGAGAGCCATCATAATAACAAGGTAAGTGAAGCGGCTATAAAATTTTATAAATATGGTGGTTGGGAGTTCCAATATTTGAAGGAATGTTTGCCCCAATATATCAGCTCAGATGCTCCTAGACATCGTATATTTGGAAATTTCTCGAAAATATCTTTCGAACGGTATGTTTAAGTCCAAAAAGGACTACATGATCAAAATTTATGGTTGGTCAAAGTTAGCATGCCAAAAGTCAAACTTGTGACTTGGCCATGGGTCTCGTGGCACTCTCAGCATGCATGTGGTGTAGGAGGTACAAGTGGCATAGTGGAATTGGTCATTTTTAAGCTAATGAGGTACAACGTGGCTCTCTCTTGGGACATGTAATCCCAAGAGTTCTTCCCCTGAAGTTACAAGTCTAGCACAAGGTTAAAGTGTCGAGATGACAAGGCATCAGATTGAGATGGCACAAAGGTACTATAGGAAAAGTGGGATTTTATTAGTGCACGGCAGTAGCGAAGGGTCCCCACATCCTTATAATCTTCACAGGTATACCCCAGAGGCTACAAATTTTTCATAAGGGTTTAGTACCAGGATGATGAGACGTTAGGGTGAGCTGTACGCAGCGACGAATGGAGAAAGTTCTACATAGGAGATCCCACTTGACACATAATCCTATCAAACTGACCCTAGAAGGGCCAAAGGAAATGGAAGAACGATGGATATAGGATGAAAATAATTTGAGACATGACAACACTAGTCCAGTTGTGAAGTGGCAAGGCACATAACCCCGGAAAGTCCTTCTACTGGAATAAGTGCACTGAGTGGGTCCCACTAGGACACATCATCTCATAAGATAATCCCCAAGATTTTTGTCTACATATCTTATGCGAAAGACTGAGATTACTAGGAATCGATACATGGTGGCATAGATAGTGCAGGGCCTATCAGTAGGAAGTGGAAATGCCATGAAATCTCGAGTGGTTATCATTGGCATGAGTTAAGATAAAGAACACCATCAGGCCACATCACCCTAGAAGGTATATCCTAGGGATTTTTTCGTCATATCGCATAAGTAAATTTCAAGGGTGATGAAGTATTGGAACACTATGGCATACACGTAATCACCCGAGTTGGGTGTAGTGCAGCCCCACAGTACATTTCACCCTGGAGGATTGTCCTCAGGTGAATCTCAAAGGATTCATATTATGAAAAAGGTTGGGGACAAAGTTAAATCATTTGGATTTGGTTTTTTTCACATTATGTGACCATGAGAATGGAAGGATAGTGCATGTTTATTAAGCCCTCAAGGCTATAGCACAAAGGGGCACCAAAAATCCATTTTTGCACTAGTTTCGCATGTTAGTGCAACCAATGGCCTAAGGGTTATTTATAATGAGAAAACATATTGGGCATAAGGGTTTATGCCTTCGGTCTATATACAAAATCATTGTGGGATGAGGCTAAAAAATTAAGTGACATGACTTTAAATGACATGAACAGGTTGAAAACTCTTTAGCACTATGTGTTATCCTTAGCACTTACGCCATATTTGGGAGTTCACTACAAATTGGAGGAGAAGGTTTGAATAGGTCAGCAACATTTGATGACTTTACCAAGTTTTAAAGAAATGCAAAAAAGGAATTTTTGGAGTCAATACTGATTGTAGAGATCGTTTATTCAAGGTAGTGAGGACCACAATGATCAGGTAATTAATAGAGCATTGACCATAGTAATGAATTCCATATTGATCATAGCATTTATGCATCAGTTCGCTAAATGAGAAAGGAGAACCATGTAGTGTAATTAAAATCTCTAATAGTGTGCAATCATATTTAGAGAGCCTGACAAAGCTGCAATGGAGACCATGACTATGTATGGTCGTTGAGTAAATTCAACCGATACTCAGGTTGTCGACACATATCAGTTGTTTGTGCCCAACAAGCAATGTAGTTATGAAAATGAACAAGTTATCATGTCTCAAGTAAATTTATCCCACACTCATGTTCGTAATTGAAGAATGGTAACCCACACTACAGGACATATGAATTAAATGATGACATAGCATAGCTTGCATTGTTCTCTATGTAACAGAAGAACAAAATTGAGGATTTCATTGGTGCAACATTGGGCAGTGTTATTGTGTGTTGAGTGAGTAGGTGATTAGTGTGTGAATTTTGGAGTGTGAAGCAGAGATAAAGGTGTTGAGAAGAGGGAAGCAGAGAGTGTGCTTATAGAGCAGAGAGGAAGGAGTTGTAAGAGATAGCAGACCAATTTATTAATGTTTTTTATGTAATAGAAGTAGGTCTCTATTACTCAGTTTAAAAATTGTATGAGAAATAGGACAGTTGGTTGAAGCAGGTTGTCGCCTGCATAATTAATTATAAGAGGTTGTTGTCTCTAGGAAATTGTGGCTTAGTATTTTTGAAGGGGGTTAGGGCCTCCTATGAGTGGGTTCTCACAAATAACAATAGAAAATATATTGGTGGTTTTCCCTTTTTGGTTTCCACGTTAAATCCCTATGTTCATGTGTGTATGATGCTCATATTGATGGTGTGTGTATGTGTGTGAATGATTCACTATTCTACTTATGTATCTAGTTATGAATTCTCACATGAATGAATGTTGAATGAAAAGAGAAAATAAGAATTGGATGCAAAATTTTAAATTAGCACCAATTATTGATTCAACTCCACCCCACCCCCTGAGTAATTATTTAATTCCAACAAGAGTAGGGTGTTATTGAGTAAGTACCTCACCATGTGGGTGACCCCTCATAAATGTGCCTAAGAAGGATGAGCTTGGTGAATGTGCATTGATGATAGGAAATTGAACAAAATAACACTCAAGAAAAGGTACCCCCTACTAATAATAGATGATATATTGGAGCAGTTACAAGAAGAAAACTACTTCACAAAGATGGACTCAAAATCAAGGTATCACTAGGTTTATGTCATAAAATAAAATCCATGGAAAACTATATTCATAAGAAAACAAGGTTTTTATGAGTGGTTAGTCATTTCATTTTGTATATGCAATCAACTAGATACATTCATAAGGTTCAGAATGGCATACTACAATATTTTAGAAATTCATTTTTTACTGTATATTTGGATGATATATTGGTGTACAGTGGTACATGGGAGGAGCACATTTCACATTTGATGTAGGTGTTAGATACATTAAAGAAGCACCACCTGCTAGAAAAACTCAAGAAATGTGAGTTTTCACAACAGTGTTTGGTGTATCTAAGATATGTTATTGGTGGAGGAGATTTGAAGATAAGTCTTGTTAAGAAGGAGGCCATCATGAAGTAATCGGTGCCTACCAAAGTCAAGAATTGTTTTGGGGAAACACAATACCTAAGGAAATACATGGCCTCATTTTCAGCAGTAGCAGCACTAATCCATGCCTGTAGGAATTTACAGGGTAAGTTCCTTAGATCAAGAACCAAAGGTCACCACTCACAAATTAGTACACCAGTATAATCACGTGGTTAAAACCCTCAAAGAGGGAAACAATCCACGGCCTGAGCCAACGTGGCCACTTCAAGCAATTTAATAAAAAGAAAAGTTACATATGTTTCTCTCATAAATGGTTACTGAACAAATGACCCTCCATGCTCTTTAAATAGAGATCATGGACTTAATTCCAAAGGGTTACTATCAAGTGTCGTTAATACCGAGGTGAGAGATAACCGTCAGATCACTACAAATCGTGACCGTCGGATTATAAGTTACAAATTTACATGGTAAAGAAACACACTTTACCTAACTCTACACTAGACTAAGTTATTCTTAACTATTTCCTATGTGTCGGAATATCCTAACATCCCCCCTTAAGAACAACTTGGGATAGGATTGAAAGATTTACAAAGGTGACACAAAAGGAACCTATTTCCTATGTGTCGAAATATCCTAGCATCCCCCCTTAAGAACAAATTGGGATAGGATTGAAGGATTTACAAAAGTGACACAATAGGAGAAGGAAGGAGGCATTAGAGCCTATCCCCCCTTAATGAAAACTTTCCTAAACTCCAAGCATGGATCGAAGTTTGGTAAACTTCACTTCTGTGAGAGCCTTTGTAAATATATCGGCTACCTGATCATTGGTTGGACAATACTACACTTCAAGAACATGATCATGAATGAGCTTTCTGATGAAGTATGTGGAACTCAATGTGTTTCATACGCTGATGCTGAAATGGATATTTACATAGCTGAATGGCACTCTGATTATCACACCAAAGTGTAGTTGGATGCTGCTGATGAAGACCAAATTCAGACAGGATCTGACGAAGCCACATGGCTTCCTTGCTGGCTTCAACTGCACCACGATACTTTGCTTCTGCTGAAGAAAGGGAGATGGCACTTTTTTTCTTACAAGACCAAGTAATAGGTCCTGAACCAAGAGTGAATACATATCCTGCAGTGGACTTCCGATCATCAGGGTCACCAGCCCAATCAGAATTAGTGAAACCAATCAACAAGGGAGATGCTCCTGCACTGTAATGAATCCCGAACTGAATTGTACCTTGAATATATCAAAGTATTCTTTTAGCTGCTTTCCAATGAATTTCATGAGGTTGGTGCATAAACCGAGCAACAAGACCAACGGAAAAGGAAAGGTCAGGACAGGTATGAGTTAGATACAAAAGTTTACCAACAAGTTGACGGTATAAGGTAGAATCAACTTCAGGGGTAGTACAGTTGACTGAAAGCTTGACTCCAGACTGAAAGGGAGAAGGGGCAGGCTTACAGTCTTCCATGTGAAATTGGTGTAGAAGATCACAGGCATACTTGGACTGAGAGAGGGTAATGCCTTCCTTGGATTGCAAGACTTGAAGACCAAGGAAATAATGCAAGTGTCCTAAATCTGTCATTTCAAACTTCTTTTTGAGGCTAGACTTCACATGGTTTATATGGTTTGGATCACTACCAGTAAGGATAAGATCATCAACATAAAGAACAAGGACGGTGAAGGACTTACCCACTTTCTTGGTGTAGACAGTGTTGTCAGAATGACACCTAGAAAAGCCATTATCTAATAGAAATCTATCCATTTTGGCATACCAAGCCTGAGGAGCTTGTTTGAGACCATAGAGAGACTTCCTAAGGTGACAAACAAGGCTAGAGTCATTTTTGAGAAAGCTATGGGGTTGTTCCATGTGTTGGAAATATGATGCAGAGTGTTGTCCTTGATGGCAACCCACTGAATGAAGATAAAGACATGCGACTGTTGACATATGTTGTCCTTGATGGCAATCCACCTGATGAAGTTATTCTTGACTTGATGGACTTGTTAAATGATGTAAATCTGAAGTGATATGATGATTGTTGATGATATGATGTTGAGTGTTGTACTTGAAAGGAAACCCACTTGATGAAGTTGTGTTTGATAGAATATGTCCTTGATGAAGGAAATCTGATGTATCTACAGTATTTACAGTAGGCAATGAAGAAAGGATTTCAGAATGTACTCAGAGAATGATAAAAAAGAGCATGTCTCTTGGTATACGCGGATTGGCCTAGGGGAAGTCGCGTATGCACGCGGAAAGGAACGTTACAAGTCGCGTATGGGCTAAAGCGCTCAAAAAGTGCAAAACCAAGGGTAAATTGACCCATGGTATTGGGTAATGATCCGCCTAATTGACCCCGTCCAGATAGTTTTGGGCTTATGGTATTGTTTTGGTCCATGGTATTGAAAAAGGGAGCTCATGGTATTGAAAAGGGTAAACCTATATAAGGAGAAGAAATTCATTGTGCAAATCATGAGTGTGGGTGCAAGATGTCTGAGCTTGAATGAATACTTCTCTCTGAAGTATATCTGAATGGAAAGGGTTACACTTGAATGATAAATCTGAATGTATGATGCACCAATGATGAAGAAGGGGATCTAGATCTGAATTGCCCTTGTATTTGCTAGATCTGATTATGGAAGGCTTAGATTCGTGATGAGGCGAGCATCCAGGCGAACATCTGTCTGAAGCAAAAGGGTAGATCTGAACTGAATATCTGATCTGATGAAGTATGCTGCTCTGTAATGATTGAAGATCTATACGCTACTTCGTCGCGGAGGAAGCGCCGCGTATATACGCCGTCCGAAGAAGAGAAAGCGCGCATGCTAATAAAATATACACCGAGGTATACGTTTTGTGGATTTTGGAGCGCGATATACGCGATATCGGTGAAGTGAAGCGCGTATGCAACTAGGTTTGGTCAAGCAAGGGGTATGAAATATCTCGATCCGTTCGCCGTGTTTCGTATCCGATCTCAGCGTTGATATGTATCTCGTTGATGAAGATTGTTTGAGCTTAAAAGTATGAAAAGGGTCCAGTCTGAAAATATGATGAAACGTGGCCTGCAAGTGTTGTTCTATTGAAGTTGTTGGATCCAGTGTGAAATTGATGAAACGTGGTCCATAGAGGTGCTGAGGGTTGTAGCCTTCAGTCAGGGGGTTGTAGCTCCCTTCCAGGTGAGGCTGGTAAACGAGATCGGGGGGTCGTAGCTCCCTTCCAGGAGAGGCTGGTAAACGAGTCAGGGGGTCGTAGCTCCCTTCCAGGAGAGGCTGGCAAACGAGCGCAGGTGGGTGCCTGCGTGCTGGTCAAGTCTGCGCCAGCACATATGTTGTAAGATGTTTTCTCTATAATAAAATATTGAAGGCTGAGCAACTGCAGCGGTGGTTTTCTCCCGACTTGGGTTTCCACCTAAAATCCTGGTGTTCATGTGTGATGTTTTGTGTGATGATTTATTCTGTTCTTACTGCACATGTTTACTGCTCATTGAATATCTGATGAATAAATGAAGGAATGATTTAAGTGAAGAATTAATGACATAAATAGATATCTGTGTATACGCGAGTTTCGTAAAGGGTATCCGCGTATATACGCAAGTCTGGTTCAGGAAAGTAGCGTATGCGTTTTAGAAGAAAGAAAAAGTGAAAGTTTTGAATATGCAGTAAATACTGATTCACCCCCCCCTCTCAGTATTTTTCCCAACAATTGGTTTCAGAGCAGGTCCTTCTGCAGAAGCTTGATCGCTTGAAGGAGATCCGTCGAAATGGGAAGTCATGAAGGGTTAATGTCTATAAGGCCACCTCTATTCAATGGAAGCAACTGAGCCTGAACTTCCCAACAAAAGCGTGGATCTCCTTTAAACCTTGGGTACAAAACCAT